>VMDR010011104.1:0-29245 GCA_007922815.1 Macrotus californicus | reverse complement strand
CTCTTCTCCTTCTGGCACCCCTATGATTCGGATATTGGAACGTTTCAAGACATCCTGGAGGTTCCTAAGCCTCTCCTCGTTTTTTCGAATTCTTGTTTCTCCATTGTGTTCTGGTT
The DNA here is from genome assembly GCA_007922815.1 of Macrotus californicus. Classification (NCBI taxonomy): domain Eukaryota; kingdom Metazoa; phylum Chordata; class Mammalia; order Chiroptera; family Phyllostomidae; genus Macrotus; species Macrotus californicus. The sequence goes on along the minus strand of VMDR010011104.1, from coordinate 29,129 downwards.
GAATGTTTCTTTCTTCTGGTCCACACCATTGATTTGAGTCCCGTTTTTCTTCCCATCACTGTTGGTTCCCTGTACATTTTTCATTTCCCTTATTGTATCCTTCATTTGTTCATCTAATTTGCGACCATAATCAACCAAGTCTGTGAGCTTCCTGATTACCAGTGTTTTGAACTGTGCATCTGATAGGTTGGCTATTTCTTGGTCACTTAGTTGTATTTTTTCTGGAGCTTTGATCTATTCTTTCATTTGGGCCATTTTTGTTGTCTTGGCATGCCTGTTACGTAGTAAGGGGTGGCCACGTCGCTGCGTAGTGACGCTGTTTGTGGGGGAGGAGACCGAGAGGGAACAATGGCGGCTGCTCCACTCCCTGCCGGTTACCAGTCACTTTCCGCACTACCCACAGTCCAATGGGGCCCCTCTGGTGCTGGCTCCGGTGCCGATCCCCGGTGGGAGGGCCGTGCACGCCCCAGGACCCTGCGGGTCTCTCCAACGAGCTCTCCCGTGAGGCCGGGAGTTTCTCCCGCTGCCGCCGCCTCAACCCCCACAGGAGTTTTCAATCAGAGGCTTTGAGGCTTCACCTCCCCGCACCGGAACTCTGGGTTGCGGGGTCCGTCCCGCTCCCAAGCCGTTCCTCCCGGTTTATCCTCATGAGGGAGTGGGATGCCCGGTCCACAGCCGCCACCTCTCCCGGCCAGCCGCGCCTTTCCCTGGTCCGCCAGCCGCCACCCGAGTCCTCTCCGCCCCTCCTACCGGTCTGGATGTATGTTTCTTAGTTTCTTGGTTGTCAGACTTCCATACGGTTCGATTTTCTGTCAGTTCTGGTTGTTTTTTCTTTTAAAATTTGTTGTTGTCCTTCTTTTGGTTGTGCAAGGAGGCACAGTGTGTCTACCTACGCCTCCATCTTGGCCAGAAGTCTAGTCCTTCATTCTTTACGACTTGGTCCCGTACCTTAGGAAGGTCTTTCCTCAGTACCCTTCTCTTTACCAGAACTCCGCTTTAACTTGGACCTAGTTTCCAGTCCCCATTGCTGCAAGAGCCTTGTAGGTTTTGGCCCAAGAGCCAGACTTTTTATCTAAAAAAACCAAAACAATAAAAAAAATCTTCAGAAAAAACACTTTGCTCACAATTTTCTGAGGATCCCTTACGCTTAATGGGTAAGGTCTGAATCTCTGACCCTCACATGCAAAGCCGTTAATTTAAAATTATTTTCCTAACACACTAGGGTCTTTCAGAGCCTTCAGACCTTCATCCTTTCCCCTATTCCATCTTCAAGGCTTACCTAAAACGTTACCTCTTTAGTGAAGCCTACCCAGTTCCCCCAGGGTTTTTTTTTCAGGCTCCGTTATATTTACCACTTACTCTTTAACCATATATTTAAAAAAGCATTTTCTTTCTTTACATCTACCTTTCCCAAGACATGCACTCTGCTATTTCATTCTTCTATCTGCTCTACTGCTATTCCTTAGAGTGGCTGGGGTGGTAATGCACTGGAATGGAACTCTGTACAGCTGTAAGGTAAGGGGTTACACCATTACCACACCGATCTGAAAGGGAAATGGGAGCACTGAGGCAGAAAGTGACATCGTCTCTTTCCTTTGCTGTTGGAAGTCTGAACAGGCTCTGACCTACTGTGGCCATTATCTGAAAGACAACCAGCCTGTATAATGGCTTTAAAAAAGGACGAGGAGCTCTGAGCAGTCCACTCAAGTAAATATCACACATAAGGAGAAACCACAAGATGTGTCACAGTTAAGAGAGCAGCTATCAAGTTTTACTTTTTTCTGTAATTTTTAATACAAGACATCTAAAGTCTTAGACAGTGGATCCTGTTAGGAACAAAATATGGCACAGCATGAACTCCATAAACAAGGACATAAGAATGTTCTGTTTGTTTGTTTGTTTGCTTAGGCTTTCCAGTCACTACGCAATGACTATCAAATCGCCAAGGACAGTAACAGTCAGATACTGCGGAAAAGGAGGTATGAGAAACATCTTTTATTGTTTTCTAAAGAGGTGAAAATAAAATTTCTTATATTTCTCACTCATAAGATTATTTTAAACTCTTAAAAATGCAATTTCCTTCTTTCAAAGCACATGCCATCTTAAAAAAAACTTAGCAATGTACATTTGCACTCAAAGAAAAACATGCAGCACCATTGTCTTCTGACAAAATTCTGCATAAAAACCCCACACGACTTTCTGCAAATTATGTTCCCTCTTTATCGTTTAGGGACTCCAAACCACATTCAGTGCAATATTTATTGTTTCTTATTTCCGTAGGAAACACAGGACCATGATGTCTTCTGAGCACAACTGTTTCCTGATGGTTGAGCAACAGCCTCCCTCTGGCTTACTTTAAAGCGCTCTCTTCGACTTGCTGATGTAAGGTACAACTAGAACTCACTAAAACTTGAGGGTCCAAGTAGAGGATGGAGGAGAAATACTTAAGGTGTACCCTGTGCCATAAACTTAGAAAAAAAATTTACACAGAAAACAAAAACAACCTCAGATTTTATCAATGCACCCTTTTAAAAAGTGTTTTTTTTTTTAAATTTCCAAAAGCAGCAGCTTAATATGAATCAAAAGCAGTTCCTGAGTAACTGCAGTAAACAGTGTCTTTTAAAAATATATTTATATATATATATATATTTGCAACTTAGCTCATTTTGGTTCTGCCTTAATTTACCTCCCCAGCTATTAGTTTAATCAGTTCCTTTCCTTTCAGTTCACAATGTGCAAGTACAAAAGCATCAGCTCCGAAAGTTGGCGTGGTGCAGATGTTTTGTGTCACTTGTGTGTGATCATCTGCATATCTTCAGGCCAGGTTTCCAGAGACACTGCAGGTCACAGTTCTCTCGGTCTCACAAAACCTGCGAGCCGTAGACACTTCACGTTTTCTTCAGCAGACGCCGGGACTGCCATGTGTGGAGCTTGTTGTAGGCTGTCTGGAGCATCTCTTCTATGTGACTTACCAACTGAAAGACAGAGCGAGACACTTAAACAACAGCTGGGCAAAGGCTGGGAAACTTAATGCTTCTAGTTCAGATCCGGCGTGCACTTGAGAGTGTAGTTTCCAAACTCACTTGTATCCCCCCAATAAGGCAGTGTGCAAGCCCCTGTGAAGGTGTTACCAGACACATTTGTACAGAAAGGTGAGAGATGGTAAGGTGCAGCAGAGGCTGTAATGTCTGCCCTGCCATTGCCAGTTACAGCACAATGTGAGAGTTGTAACTGTGCTCTAGGCCTCAGTTTCTTCTGTCAAATGAGGGAGATGAACAGTTAAACTAGTGATTTCTAGCCTTGAACATCAGTCTGTTGACTGAGGCCAGGGTGGTGGCATCCACATTACCTTACAGAACATTTGACAAGTGCCTAACCCCGCTGAGGATTCTGATGTAGCAGGTCTGCGATGAAACCCAGGAACCTCTGATTTGCAAAAGCTCCTGCAGGTAACTGCGCTGCACAGCCAGTCTTGTGAAGCACTCCTCTGTTCTCTAGGGCCCTTCCAGCTCCAACATTTCAGGATGCCAATATAACTCAGTAAGCCACAGAAAATCTGAATGGTTTGAATGCTTCACACAGCGCTACGCCACACCTGACTTAGGTCAGCACTATATACTGTGAGTAGAAAAAAATTCGCCCTCATCATGGACATAACTGTAAGTCAACAGGACCACACTGGTCTAAGCTAATGCAGACTGCTGAGGCAGAATGTCTTTGGAATATCTGTTTCCTTGGAGGTGGACAGTGTTTGTGTGGTTGCAAGTGAAAGTCTTGTAAAGTCCCCACGCAATTCTGGCAGCACAGGGAAGGAAATCAGGAAGTCCTAGATCCTTTTACCATGTCAATGACTTGTTCAATATGAGGTGGAGTTTAAAGAAATCACCCGTATTTACGCCTGTCATCATCGTGAGTGTGTGTGTGTTATTTAGTTTTGTTTGGAAACGATATAAAAATCATCCTTGCACCGCTGCAGGAAGACACTTCAAGCTGCTTTTCTGTTTATAATATTGTTATATTTTGAGAAAAACCACTTAGAACGTTTGAGCGTAAAGACTTACTAAAATCTTACTGACGAAGATTTTTCAGCTTTCAACCATAAAACTCCCCTTTGCTGAAGCACTGAATCCTAAGTTTGTGCATATATTCTTTCCCATCATCTCTGAGAGGATTTGCATGACACATACAGAAAAAATCTTGTGAGACTGCTCTAGCCTTGCATAAAAACAAAACTAAAAAACTCTGGGCATAAAGGGACACTTTTCATTCAGCACCCTATCGACTGCCCCAATCTGATGCAAACAATCTGGGAAGCTCCAGACAGACCCTAACCCAGGAATTGTTCAATTTACTATCACAGAAGGGCAAGTCTTCCTTTCTTTACGTTGTTAGGTTTCTGCTTACTATTCAGGTTTTCAAAATAAATATTTTTAAGGAACACACACATAGGCTACAAATCTATAAAGAAAAGCATGGAGGTGATTATTAGTCATGGTCTTGGGAAAGTGTGGGGGAGGGGTAGGCAACTGGACAGGGGCCTCAAGGAAATATCTGTGGGTACTGGAAACGTTCTATTTCTTACCCTGATTGGTGGGCACACAGATACTTATTAGTTTACAGTTAAAAACAGTACTCTGAGCAAGAGAAAAAAACAATGTATCTACTCATTTATAGGAAAACAAAGTTAGTTTGCTACACAGAAAACCAGGCCAAAAGCAGACTGTTGCCTTACGTTTGTGCTTAAATACTGTCTTCGAATTTTTTCTTGGAATGGGCAGAGCTTTGTAACTTGGAATCGTTCCAAATTACTTTTCATTTTCACTACCTAAAAAAGGTGAGAGAAATAATAAATTACAGAGAAATTTCAAAGTGTCTACAGAAATCAAAATATACATAGGAAGGTTATTATTATTTTTTTATTAATTGGCTCTGCCAGGCAGAGAAGCAATATCTAATATCAGTAGATTAAAATAAAATTTATCCCCCAAACAATGGCTGCTGTAGAAAAATTTAAAAAACGCAAAAGGTAGAAAATAAAAACATACTCAATTGCCCTAACTGGTGTGGCTCAGTGGGTTGGGCGTTGTTCTGTAAAGTGAAAGGTCGATGGTTCAGTTCCTGGTCAGGGCACATGCCTGGTTGCAAGTTCAATCCCTGGTTGGGGCATCTACAAGAGGCAACCGATTGATGTTTCTTTCTCACATCTATGTTTCTCTCCCTCCCTTTCTCTCTCCTTTTCCCCTCTCTAAAAATAATAAATAAAATCTAAAACAAGTTCTTTTTATATCCTGCCATTCACAGATCATTAACACTTTGGTCCATAACTCATGTCCTTTTCAACACTTTTTGTTTGTGTGTGTAAATAAATGCGTAGATATAGAAGACTTCGTGGAGGCTTCTCTCTTGCATTTTGGCCACCAATGTGCTATCCAGACTGAGGAAGACCCAGAAACTTTGGGGCCATCCGAGCCACAGCCATGGCCGCATCGGCAAGCACAGGAAGCACCCGGAAGGCCGAGGTACTGCTGGTGGTTTACATCATCACAGGATCAACTTCAACAAATATCACCCAAGTTACTTTAGGAAAGTTGGTATGAGGCACTACTACTTAAAGAGGAACCTGAGCTTCTGCCCCACTGTCAACCCTGACAAACTATGGATCCTGGGCAGTGAGCAGACACGGATCAGCACTGTCGAAAATAAGACTAGAGCCGCCCCCATCACTGATGTGGTGCGATTGGGCTACTACGAAGTTCTGGGGAAGGGAAAGCTCCCAAAGCCGCCTGTCATTGTGAAGGCCGAATTCTTCAGCAGAAGAGCCGAGGAGAAGATTAAGAGTTGGTGGGGCTTGTGTGCTGGTGGCTTGAAGCCACATGGATGGGAATTCATTAAATTCTCACAAGTGCAAAACAAAAAGCATAGATGCAGAAAATACACTGTATATACTGTTTTAAAATTTCACTCATTTTAACATGAACATCTATCAGTCATTAAATACTCACGTCATCATTTAAAATAGATGTATAGTATTTCAATGTATGAGCATAACAAATGCTTCTTTAACCAATCAATCACCTGGTAGATATTTAGGTTAGTTCCACATTTGCTTTCATAGACAGTGGTAGAGGAACATCTCTATGGCTAAATATTTACACACATTCTTACTTACTTAAGTTAAATTTCTAAATGTTAAATTTCTGGTAAAGGCATTTTTTAAAAAAGGCAGTACTAGTGAAAGAAAGAACTCTTAGTAACTTAGCCAACACTGATCATTTTAAGTTTTTTTGTTCTTTTGCAGATTATAGATAAAAATGTTCTTTAACTGTACCTTTAAAGATAATTTTTTTGGAATACTAGTGAGTATGAAAATTCCCTCCTAGGTTTATGGGGCCACTTGCATTCTTAGTCAGGTGCCTGTTAAGAGTCCTTTGTTGCCCTGGCCAGGTAGCTCAGTTGGTTAGAGTGTTGTCTTGATAGGCCAAGGTTGTGGGTTTGATCCCCAGTCAGGGCACATACAAGAAGCAAGTAATAAATGCATAAATAAGTGGAACAAATTGATGTTTCTCTCTTTCTTCCTCCCTCCCCTAAAATATCATTAAATTAAAAAAATTCTGTGGCCTATTATCTTTTTTTAAAGATTTTATTTATTTATTTTCAGAGAGGGGGGATGGGAGAGAGAAAGAGAGGGAGAGAAACATCAAAGTGAGAGAGAAACATTGATCAGTTGTCTTTTCCATGTCCCCAAACAGGCAACTCAGGCCAGTGCCCTGACTAGGAATGGAACCAGCAACGTATTTGCAGGATCATGCCCAACCAACTGAGCCATATCGGTCAGAGCTGCCTATTATTTTTTTTAATGGGACATTTACCTTTCTCTTAAAAATTGATTATAAGAGCAAGTTATACAGCAAAGCTATTACTATAATTATTTTTAATCCTCACCTGAGGATATGTTTCATTGATTTTAGAGAGTGAGGGAGGGAGAGAGAGAGCCATCAATTGGTTGCCTTCCATATGCTCTCCGACTGAGGATCAAACCCACAGCCTCTTGGTACATGGGATGACGCTTCAATCAAATATTTTTCTATATGTCAACTAGCCTTTAATTGGCTAAAAGGGTTTTAGTGTTAAAGAGCTAGTGCTGTATTTGTTGTCAATCTCAGTTTAGATTTAATTATCCCTACATAATGTACCAAATAAAAAATTTTAGCCCTGGCTGGTATGGCTCAGTGGAATGAGCGCTGGCCTGCAAACCAAAGGGTCACTGGTTCGATACCAAATCAGGGCACATGCCTGGGTTGCAGGCCAGGTCCTCAGTAGGGGGTGCAGGAGAGGCACCACGCGCTCATAGTTTCTTTCTCCCTCCCTTCCCTTCTAACAATAAATAAGTAAAATCTAAAAAAAAAGACACACACAAAAATTTTACTGATGTGACTTGTTTTGGGTCTCTGTTCTTCTATCACTCCTAGTGGCTTAGAGATAAATATAAATTTTAAGATGTATGATCATATGTTATGGAACTGGTCTACACCCAAGTTTCTTAAACTTTAAAATTGGTATCAATACCTATTTCGTCAGGATGCTGTGAGGTTTAAATAATATGTGCACAGTAGCTATCACTTTGTCTAGCACATGGTAGACACTTAATACAATTTCCAATTTCAAAAGAATACCCCACCAAGTCACACCACTGTTGACAGCTGGCTGTGTTTGGAACTGGTTCTTACCTTTTCTTCTAGGAATGGTGTGTTAACAGGAAAGCAGGACCAGAAGTGCCGAAGTAGTTCGCCAACCGCCACATACAGGTGTTTCAATTCAGACTGAATGTCACTTGGCACCATCTCTGCAAAAGAAAGTCCCAGAGGATCAAAGCTCTTGTCCCGTGTGTACAGTCTCCGAAAGAAGGACCACTCAGAGAAGAAATCTCAACCCTAACTCTTTGCTGATGCCGAGCCAGGATGTGCTCTTCTGAGATAAGTCGCTGACTTAGTGGTTGACAGACCACAGAGTTAAACCCCTTTGGGACTTTGGGAAGACTTTTGGGCTGCCCTTCACTCTAAGAGGTAGGTAAGGACAAAAGAAAGCTTGGGGAACACAGAGACCACTCACGTGCCACTGCAGTACTGAGACAGTTCTGAACCTCAGTTACTGCCCAGGCATCAGGGTCTGGATGCACAGAACCAACAAAAACCCCAGAAATGTCCCAGAGAAAAGCCGAGGGAAGTTGAGCCCCTCTCAACCCAGGAGAGCTGACTTAGGTAAAGGGACGGCAGGAGAAGGTAGCCCGGCACATACGGTTGATGGCTTGCTGTGTCCCTCCCTGCATCAGCGCTCCTCCGGGTGACAGTGCCGTGATGGCACTGCTGGCGGCACTACTTGAAAGAACCTGAAAGGAAACACGCAAAGTGCTTTTTCTCTTTTTTGGACATCTTTCTTACATGCCAGCTTTACAGCAAAATATCCGGTAAGTCTTTGTTACTGTATAAATATGCAATTTATAGCAAGTTCACCAGAGTGAACCACTTTCCATGAGGCTAGTTAGAAACGCGGTCTGTGTAGAAAGAGAATACCTACCCATCTTCCAGGAATAGGACGCAAGTCCACAGGTACCTCAAAACTCACATGATCTTTGCTTAGTCAAGCCTTTTCTTAAGCATCAATTCAACTTAACTCTTGCCCTTGAAAGTAAAACTGAGTTTAAGGAAAGGAACTAAGTAAAACATGTTCATCTGTATACTTGCTAGCAGCCGGAGGAAAAAAAAACCCACCCAACAGAGCAGAAATACATCGTCTGTCATTTTTCAAAGAAGTGAGTACACCGAGCTAAAAGAGGAGAGGATGTATTCCTCACTGTGTCAGTACCCACATTTAGGGACATAACTGACCTGTCCATTCAATGGGTGCCTGTAAGTGCTAGGCACTGTGGCTACAGCGAGGAAGAAATCATCTGTGAATAGCTCAAGTGCAGGGTCAGCGCATCTCAAGTTTTTCAATGGAGATTTTACAAGTACGAATCCATGTGTAAGTTGGCTGGATTAGAAAGAAGTTTTTAAGCTTGGTGTAGTGTGCAGCACATAACCACCATGAGTCAAAGGGACACGGGAGTGCACTTTACTCCTACTTCATCAGAAAATTTATAATGCACTGTAACCAAAATCTTCTGTGACTGCCGAGCGCGTTGACTAGCTCCCGGCTGTATTCAGGTGCACATACACGAGGACAGGTAATTTTTTGGGCCTTCAAACGCAATTCACGTGTTTCAGATAAAATCACATCTTCGAGGTGCAGGGGAGTTTGGAAGGGTGGATGTGAGGAAGAATCTTACTCATATACTTAACAGGACTGATGAGAGCTGTAAAGCTAGGTGGGTCTACTTGGGCCCAAGGACCAGATGTTGGGCAATTACAGTCCAGAAGGAAAGGAGTAGTCAAATAAGCCCCACTCGGTTGTGTGTGCATGTATGTGTGTACAGGTATTTCCTAGCTCTGTTGGTTGAGGAGACGGTAACACTACTAATAAATGACACCCCAACAGCACTGACACCCCACCCAATACTGGAATCTTGGTATCTAAATCTGCTCGGTACTACAAGGAAGATTCTGTGGCTGGGGCAGGGAAAGTAAGATGAATCTGAGCACGTATCTCACTGGGCTGTAAAGTAAGGAGGTGCTCAGAAACTGATAAGGACATTATCAGAAAGATACAGAAGCCAGTCTGAAAGGGTTGGGAAGGGTCTGACTACAGAGGGGCATGGATACATTTTGGGGACAACAAAACTTTTTTACCTTGATTGTATTGGTGGTTATACAACTGTGTATGTTTATTAAAACACAGAACAAAAGATGAAAAAAGGTGAATTTTATTGTATGTAAATTATACCTTAGTTAAAAAGAAAGGAACAACTTATGACCCATAGAATAATGTAAGAATCCATGGATCTATGTTGATATAAATAAATACAGAAGAAGGGAAGGAAGCTCTTCCTTTTAGCAGAATGCCAACTGATAAATGCAGAAAGGATGAAGGAACTAGAAAATCACCCTCTAGCCCCCAGCATGGCAGCACTTGTTTTCAGCAAGAATCATCAGCGGATTCTAAAAAACTAGTGGGTGAAAGTTTGAGGAGAAATAAAATATTTACATAGCCTTAAAGTATCTCCCCACAAGATACTAATTGCAAAGGGAAAAATAATAACTTTTTGGTAGAGAAATCAGGCAGATATTAACCTAACCAAGTGATCAAAGTTAATATAACAAGTTAGGACAAGTAAGTATGTGCCTCCTGATGTGAGGACAATGCATCACTTACACATTACTACTGTGGTATTCCTGCCAAAAATACATAACGCGAATCCAATTTTAAGGCAACATCAGGGAAACTCAAATTGAGGGCATTCTACAGTAAAGTAGCTTGTACTCTTCAAATATCAAGGTCATAAAGGGAAAGAGAGACTGAAAAACTATTCGATTTTATTTTTGAATTTTTAGAGAGTGGGGAAGGGAGGGAGAAAGAAGAGAGAAACATTGATGCAAGAGAAAAACATTTTACCCATGCCCTGACCAGATTGGGGACCAAACCTGCAACCCAGGATTTGTCCTGACTGGAAATTGAACCAGTGACCTTGGGCTTTGCAGGATGATGCCCAACAAACTGAGACACAATTCCATTTTGAAGACGACTAAAGAGACATGAGAAATAAATGCAACTCATGAACCTGACTTAGGTGCTAGACCAAGGAGTTTTCTTTTGCTATAAGGGACTTTAGTGGTACAATTGGCAAATTTCTCTAAGATCTTTAGGTTAGATAATACTTTAATAGTGTTATCTTACTGTTCTGTTACTTTACCGTATTACTTGTACGAATGTCTTGTTTTAGGAAATACACACTGAAATATTTGGGAATAAAGGGATCTACTCTCAAGATTGGTAAGAAAACTTTTTTTTGCATCTTTCTGTAAATCTGAGATTACTTCAAAATAAAGAGTAAATATAAGTACCAATATGTGATAAGCACTATATACAGGTATGAAGTCAGTGCCTCTGTATTTATAAAAACAGAAATGGAAAAAACTCATTACTGGGCATGTTGAGGATTGTTTTACAGAGGCACTGAAATCTGAGCTGAGTCTTGAATAATTATTATTAGTTCCCCATGGGCAGAACAGGATAAGGGTATTCTAAGAAGAAAGCAAGAGCAAAAAAAAGCATAGGAAGCATGATGATAACATGACTAAACAACTCTGGGTAGTTTAGTGTGTCAGGCTGGAGTACAGGACTCTTCGTTATGTGTGGAAGGGGATGGTGGAGATATGGCTGGAGTTGGAACTGAAGATGTGGGTGTGGGTAAGGCCAGATTGTAAATGGTCTGACACGCCAGACAAGGGCATTCAGATAATTACTGTGACAACAAAGTGGAGCAGTGAAGGTTTTTAAGCTGCAGAGTGGTAAGATCAGATATATGTTTTTAGAAAGATAACCTGCAGTGGCAGTATAAAAAACTGAACAGGTTTCCTAAATTAAGGTGATTAAATTAAGAAATACTGAAAAATTGACAGAAATTGATCAACTAAAGGATAAATAAGGGCAGGGAAAAATGAAGAATAATGGGCTCTGAGGTCATGCAGAATATCTAGAGAGTGATAACCAGAAGAATTTGGAAAGATTTTAACAATAAAACTGTGTATATATATGGAAGGAAAATACTAGTAACCATAAAACTCATTATTTTTCATTATCTTATCTTCAGATGCTTCTTGAATATGCCAAATGCCTTTCCGCTCTACCTCTTAATTTTTTAAATTTATTTAGCAGAATTGTTTTTAAGTCCAATGAAATATTAGTTATACAGTTCAATTTGGTTGTGTGTGTAAAATGAGAAAGTAATCATGTGTGGGAATTCTGGTTTTCCAACATCACGGGTCACGTACCTGAGTTAATTTGGGTGTGTAAGCTTCCATTTCTTGTCTAATACTTTGAAAAGAATTAATAATGTCCTGACTTGTTGCATACTGTAGTGACTGGATTGGAGTTGGCCCATGATAATACCTGGAGGTGAGCGAAGAAAGAGAGAAATTACACAGAGTAAAGGTGCTCAACATTTGTTTTCCATATATTTTAGCAGCCTCAATGCATTTTCTACAAAGCAAAAAAAATAATATAAAGAGATTTCAATAAAGTGGTTTATTTCACATCAGGGCAGTACGATGCAAACAGCACAGACAATATTTATTTTCTTGGCTCTGATCATTTAGGATCCTTTCCCGAGGTGCACAAAGGACATTTATTTCTGAGGAGAAAGGATACTGTACTGTTATGGTAACAAACTGACTGAACCTGGATGCTATTCTAGCAGAATATATTCTGCAATAACTCGCGTTGTATCAGCCAAACTTACCTATCTGACTTCTTGAGGTTTAGTGCAACCGTTTTTATGGAATTATTTTTTCCCAAGTCTTCATATTCAATGGACTCTTGTAACTTCGCCTATAATTATTAACACAACACCTTTTATTGTAACTGTCCCTTATAAAAGTAATGAATATGACTGAAAAAGGAAAACTGCACACAGGTAAATTATGAAGTCTGCCCCCCATGAGCTTCACTTCCTAGAGATGACTGCTCTACAGATGGGTAAGCCCATTTTCTCAGCAACCAATTACAGAGAATATCTGTTTTCTTAGACTGGAATTACTATTAAACTTTTAATTTTTGGCAATCTGGCACGTAAAAATGTGTATTTTTCTATTCCCTCCCAAAATAAATAAAAGACTAATTTTATTATATGTGTTATAAATACTTTTCTATAGTTAAAAAAATTATTCCCTTTTTGCTTCTTCTGTAGATTAATTTTTGCTTAAATCTTTGATTCACTTGGAATTTATTTTGGAAAAAGGAGTAAAGTAGGGAATCTGAGCTTCTTTTTACTAAATTATTTATCGGGCATCCTAACACCATTTGTAGAATAATCTGTCTTTTCCCACTGGTTCTGAAATGCCATGTTTATCATACTCTTAATTCCTCCATGTATCTGGGTTACTTTGAACTCTTTATGTCTTCTTTTTATTTTTTAAAGAGAAAGGAGGAGGAAGGGAGGGAGAGGAAGGAAAGGAGAGAGAGAAACATTGATTTGTTGTTCCGCTTACTTATATACTCACTGATTGATTCTTGTATGTGCCCTGACCTGCAACCTTGGTGTACTGGGATGATGCTGTAACCAAAAAAGATAACGGACCAGGTACTTCTGAAATTTTTATTTTGGTTTCACTGATCCCTTTTTTCCAACCAACTGCACTACACCAGTCAGTGCGATTTCTTCAATTTTTAAATTTTTTCAAAAATTGATTTGAGAGAAACATTGTTGTTCCACTTGTTTATGCATTCATTGGTTGATTCTTTTTTTAAAAGATTTTTATTTATTTACTTATTTTTAGAGAGAGGGGAAGGGCGGGAGAAAGAGAGGGAAACATCAATGTGTGGTTTCCTCTCATGTACCTCCCCACTGGGGACCTGGCCCACAACCAGGCATGCTCTGACTAGGAATCGAAAAAGCAACCCCTTGGTTTGCAGGCCAGCACTCAATCCATTTAGCCAGACCACCCAGGGCCACTGGTTGATTCTTGTATGTGCCCTGACCAGGGATCAAACCCACAACCTTGGCCCATTGGGACAACATTCTAACTGACTGAGCTACCCGGCCAAGGTGATTTCTTCAATGTTTAATGAAAAGACCTATGTAGCCTTGAAACGTTAGGTTTAGCCCTGGCTGATGTGACTCAGTGGAGTGAGTGCCGGCCTGTGAAACAAAGAGTCAATGGTTCGATTCCCAGGCAGGGCACATGCCAGGTCTCCAGATGGGGGTGTGTAAGAGGCAACCACACATTGATGTTTCTCTCCCTTCTCTTTCTCCCTCCCCTCCCCCTCTAAAAATAAATGAATAAAATCTTAAAAAAAAAGAAAAGAAATGCTAGGTTTAATATGAGGGCCAAATCCTATCTTTTAAAACCATTATACACAAACCTTCAGTTTTTCTTTCTTTCATTGCTGAATACTTTCCCCTGGAAAACAGGACTATATATCAATATGTGCATATGCGTACATGTGAAGGGGGAGGAAAACCACAATAAAAATAGTTAAAAGACTTGAGTCCATGGAAGGTTGACTGGGAAGACAAAACTGAGGAAGTACTTTTTAAAATGTTCTAGAATTTAAGTCAAATGTTTAAGGTGCTGGTCAGAAGAACTGAGTCATTTGAAATAATCAAGAGTCAACATAAAGTACTAGCAATTACATAAGGTATCTGGAGAAACCTGAGCCTTAAATATTCCCAACTTTTTACCCATACCCTTTTGACTGCTGGCTGAAAGCAGTCTGCATCTCTGGAATTTCCATCAATGCTGCTGGGCTCACCATTTTGTTCATTTTGTGCTTCTCTAAAAACAAGGAAAAGAAATGCACATTAAAAACCACAGGCAGAACAACACCACAGCTCATTCTGGCTGTCTTGGAAAGCCTGGGCACTGTGCCTTGTGTGTACTTAACTGTTTCCTGAGGCCTGCTGCCAGGACCATGGCACTGTGGTGGTTAAACCTCTTGATGATGGCAGCATTACTGTTCTCCTTTACGGATTTAGAATTAGAAGTAGATGGTGCAGAGGAAATGCCATAACCCTGTAAGAAACAATTTAGCAGATTAAAAATCAAAATAAAGTTCTGATTTTATCTGTTAAGATACATGTTTAACTGAAAAAATTTTCTGGATGATGAGATTCTCCTAAGTCTGAACACTACTAAATCTTTATAGGTAAACATTTAAAAGTGAAATTATACACATAAAAAAATTAAGAAATACCACGAACTCTTTTTACCATCATCAAAAAATCTCAACTTGAGTCCTGGCTGGTGTAGCTCAGTGGATTGAGCATGAGCTGCGAACCAAGGGGTTGCCGGTTTGATTCCCAGTCAGGGCACATGCCTGGGTTGCAGGCCAGGTCGCCAGTAGGGACCATGTGAGAGGCAACCACACACTGATGTTTCTCTCCCTCTCTTTCTCCTTCCCTTCCCCTCTCTCTAAAAATAAGTAAAACCTTAAAAAAATCTTAACTTGAGCTCTGCATTTTTTAAAGAGCAATTTTGGACCTAGTTAGCAAAATATTAAATCAAAGAACAGAATGCAGTGGAAAAAAAGCATTAACTTTTGAAGTCAGATAGATATGAATTCAATTTCTGGCTTTATCAGTTTTCCAATGTTAGTCTAGGCAAGCTCTGTAAAATAGGTTATTTGGAGAATTAAATGGGATAATATTTTCAAAAATACATTGAGTGCATGCTATGTAGTTACAAAGTTGACAAGACCTTGTGCCAAAGGAGTCAAAATACTAGTTAGTGGGATGCTAGGCTGTGATAAGCCAGTACACACAGTTAAGGCTTACAGGTGCTATGAGAAAGAGGTCAAGCCCACTGGAGGAGAGGAGGGGTAGGTTTGAAAAGCTTCGTGGAGTACCATATTGCAAGGTAGACATGGAGACAACATTCCATGATGGGCAAACTACTTAAAGACACAGAAGCAATGTAATACACATTGTGTCATGAGTTGTATGTAGCTCAGTATAACTGCAATGAAAAGTGGGCCAGACATTGGTGAAATATAAGGCTGACAACTGACAAGTAAAACAAGACCACTTTTGAAAATGGCACGTTATAGAGAAAATAAAGAAAAAGTGATGATGTAGTGACTGGATTGGGAGGGGGAGCTGTTTTAGATTGGGAGGTTAGAAAAAGTCTCTCTGGAAAAGTGACATTAGAATAGATACAAAGATGGGTAGAAGCTAGTTAGGTAGAAGAACTAGAAGAAAACATCAAGTGTAAAGACCCTAAGGTAGAAAAAACTTGGGATAGTTTTGAAGGTCATTGTGTCTGGAGCATTAATGAGTGGAAGTAGCCCAAACTGAGTAGCCCAAAATGGGTAAAAGTAGGCAGAGGCCAAATCAAGAAAGGCCTTGCAGGAGTTTTGATTTTATTCTCAGTTCAATAAGAAGCCATTAAAGAGTTTTATGTAGAGGAATGTTATGATCTGATTTATAACTCTTACTGAGAGAAGAGAACGACCTGTAGGGAACAAAGGAGAAATTGGAACAACAATTAGGAGGCTAAAGCAATCAAGCCAAAGATGGTGGCAGCCTAAAAGCAAGAGGGTGTAAGAATCTGTGGAGACAAAGATGCAGACGGATCAGAGACCAGAGACGTATGGTAGAGGACTTGCTGATGGACTGCAGGTTGGAGGTGAAGGACAGGGAGGAATCAAGGAGACTACTAGGTTTTGGCTCGAGTAACTGAGTTCACAGTAATGTTCTTTTACTGAGACAAGGAAAGACCCAGGAAGAAATATGTTTATGATGATCGGAATCAAAGGTTCCATTTTGGACATGTTATGTTGAGGGGTCTGTGAAATATCTAAGTGAAGATATCAAGTAGGCAGTTGAATATATGATTTTGGAGTTCTGGGATTAGACAGACCAGCATTATTTGGGATTAGTCATTACATATTTAGTATTTAAAGCAATGGAATATAGAGAATGCATTCAGAAGGAGGCCAGAGACAGTATTCTGGAACAGTTGCAACAACTAGAGGATGGTAAGGGAAGATGCACAACCAAAGGAAAAAGTGAAGTGCATCAACCAACATTTCTATTAAGGGGATTACTTCTACATCCATACAATTGAGTAATATGCAGGCAATAAAAAAATGTAAATAATAGTAATATATATAGAGAGAGACAGAGAGGGAGAGGGAGGGAGAGAGGGAGAGACACTAAGATTTGTCGTTCCACTTACTTATGCATTCATAGATTGAATCTTGTACGTGACCTGACTGGGGATCTAACCTGCAAACTTGTTGTCTCGGGATGACACTCTAACCAACTGAGCTACTTGGCCAGGGCCTGATTAGATACATTTAAATATTGCAATATGATTGTCACTGAGGCTGACACCTCTATCACTGTCACATAATTATCATTCCTTGTTTGTGGTGAGGACAATTACAATCAGTCTCTTAGCAACTTTGAAATGTGTAACACAGTACTGCCAACCGTGCTGTGCATTAGTACTCCAAAACTTTTGTTCTCTTAAACAACACTTCCCCAATTCTCCTACACCTTCCACAGTCAGTACTATTAATCTTATTTCATTTTATAAGAAAACTGGATTTAGAAATGTTAAAAAAAAACAAAAACGAGACAGAGTCCAAGCCAATTGATTTGGTTTTAAAGTCTATGAACTTGACAATTATGGCATATTTAGCTTGGATTGACACTGGAAATAGGCAAAGTGAAGAAGAAAGTTACACATATACATGTAATAATATACCATATTTTTATTAAAAAAAGGCACTAAAATCTTTTTTTCTCATCACATTAAGTAAGCTATAATCTCTAAGCTTCTCTAAATTTCATTTTTTCAGGATGATTAAGAGAGTCCTATTTGTAATATATTGAAATTAATCAAGGAAGTCACTCAGTGCTAAGAATCACCAAGAAAAAAACTGAGTTTCATTATGGAAGTGACTTACCTGGGACCAAGGGTAATTTTTAAAAATATATAATCTAGACTGTATGATACAATTTTAACACTGGTTTTCTCACCTGGAGAGTAAATACACTAAAATTAGAGGAAAGTTAGGGGGAAAAAAAGAGGGACTTCCAGGCAAGATGGTTACACAGGCAGACATGGTACAACCTCCTCACACAACCACATCAAAATTACAACTAAAATATAGAGCAATCACTCACAACAGTCAAAAATTGAGTTGAATGAAGTCTGACAACTAAGGAATTAAAGAAACCACACCCATCCAGATTGGGAGGAGGAGAGCAGACATGGAACAGACTGGTCCCTCACCCACATGTGATGAATAAAAATTTGGGAGGGATAACTTGGGAATGAGGAGCCCCAGTCCCACACTACGTCCCATGGCCCAGGGTTCCAGTGCCAGGAACGTAAGTCCTCACAACTTCTGGCTGCAAAAACCAGTGGAGATTGAGAGAGTGGAAGAAATTTCTGGAGCCCCAAGCAGTTCCACTTAAAGAACCCACACACGAACTTAGTCAGACTCATTCCCTCTGAGCTCTATCACAGGGATAGCAGCTTGAAAGGCACGGGTGGTATACAGAAAGGAACTGAAGTGTCTGGCATCAAGGTGAGCAGAGGCCATTGTCCCTTTTCTAAACCCTCCCATCACAACGCTGGCAAGCTGGTGCCATATCTGAGACTCCATCAACCTGGCTAACACTGTGTGACCCACCTTGGAGATCCCCAGAGGCTATGCCCCACCCAACTTATGGGCCCACCCAAGCTGCTTTTCCATATGAATGGCTGGTCTTGGCTCATCCCTCACAACTTCTTAAATCCTCTAAAACAAGCATTGGCTGGCCTCAGTGAGCTGCAGGCCTGGCATTAGCAGTAGCCAGCCTGGATTCATAGCTTGGCTTTACCTGGGAATCTCCAAGCCCAGCACAAGTAGCAGCCATCTTAGATTGCTTTACAGCTCAGGCATGGCTGCCCCTGGCAAAGCACAGGTAGGGGCTGACCTTGGCCTGTACCACCCGGGAAACCCCAGGGCCAGCACACCCAACGGACAGCTCAGACCACAGTCAGAGCACCACCACCCTGCCCCTGCACAACTGAATCCTCCACAGAGGTAGAGGTTGATGGTAAGCAGTCACAGCCAGTCCTTGCAGCTGACTGGCCTAGGTAAATCCCTCCTACTGATCTGCCGACAGCAACCAAGGCTCAATTATAAGAGAAGGTTATACTGAGCCCACATAAAGGGCGCACGTCAAGTACCCAGCTTGGGAAATAGAGGAGGCTGTGTAACTGTACCCTGCATGGCACCTACTACATTAGGCAACACTACCAAAGCACAGAGGCCAAGCCACTCTATGTTCCTAATACATAGAAACAAACACAGGGAGGCTGCCAAAACGAGGAGACAAGATGCATGGCCTAAATGAAAGAACAGATAAAGACTCCAGAAAAAGACCTAAACAAAAGGGAGATAAACAATCTACCAGATGCCAGTCAAAATAATGGTTATAAGGATGTTCAAGGAACAATGTGAGGACCTCAACAGCAGAAAAAAGATCCAGTTAGAAACAAAGGATACACTAACAGAAATAAATAATTTATAGAGAATCAACAGTAGAGTGGATGAAGCTGATAATCAAATCAATGATTTGGAACAAAAAGGATAGTGTAAGCAGCCTTGGGGACAACTTCAAGAGGTCCAACATTTGCATCACAGGGGTGCCAGAAGAAGAGAAGAGATTGGAAATCTATTTGAAGAAATAATGAAAGAAAACTTCCCCAATTTGGTGAAGGAAATAGACATGCAAGTCCAGGAAAAAGCAGAGTTCCAAACAAGATGGATGCAAAGAGGCCCGCTCCAAGACACATCATAATTAAAATGCCAAAGATTAAAGATAAAGAGAGAATCTTAAAAGCAATAAAAGAAAGGAAGTTAGTTACTTGCAGAGGAGTTCCCCTAACACTGTCAGCTGATTTATCAAAAGAAACTTTGCAGTCTAGAAACGATTGGCAAGAAATATTCAAAGTTATGAAAGCAGGGATCTATAGCCAAGATTGCTTTACCCAGCAAAGACATCATTTAGGAGTGAAGGGCAAACAAAGAGCTTCCCAGACAAGAAAAAACTAAAGGAGGTCATCATCAACAAACCATTATTATATGAAATGTTAAAGGGACTTATTTAAGAAAAACATCAAAACTATGAACAATAAAATGGTAAAATATATATATATATCAACAATTGAATCCTAAAATCAAACTAAGGAAACAAGAAGAACAAAGACAGAATCATGGATATAGAGAGTGTTTTGATGGTTTCCAGATGGGAATGGGGTTGTGGGGGAATGGGTGTAGAGGTAAGGGGATTAAGAAATACAAATAGGAAGTTACAGAATAGCCATGGGGATGTAAAGTGCAGTATAGGAACTGGAGTGGCCAAAGAACTTATACACATGACCCATGGACATGAACAATGGTGGGGGGATTGCCTGAGGGAGTGGCGGGTACTGGGTGGACGGGGACAAAGGGGGAAAAATCAGGACAACTAAAATAATCAGTAAGATATAATTAGAAAAAAAATCATGAAGACTCAAAAAAAAGGGAAAATAAAACAATAAAGAAGGTATGAGCATCTGTGCACAGCCAGGAGAAAAGGAGCCAGAAAAGGGGCAAGAAAACCAAAATGTAAGCGTGTAAAAAAACCAAGGAAGCCAGGTTCCTCTTATCCCAGAGAGAGAGGCAGGGGTGGACTCTGCCTTGATGAGAAGGTATCACCTCTTTCTCCATGACTGATAAACATTTAAGTCTACAGTCATCATGTTAAGGTAGGTAGCTCATACCTGATGGTCTGGCTGTTGAAACAGATGAGGGCTAGTGTGGAGTAACGGGCTCACTCACAGTGGGTAAATAATGGCAATCAACAAATGTTTATGTTTTCCTTGTCTCCTAATATCTATCCACATTTCTACAGATTAACATTAGCTAGAGCATCAAGCCAGACTCATCAACATGTTAAGCCTTCATTATTACCTAGAGAACTACTGGTGGGAGAGCTAGAAAATTCTTTTTAAAAAGTTTTAGCAACTCATATAGGAATGTGTTTTCCAAGGCAATGTTAATAGTGAACAGTAGTACTACCGAAAAGCAGTTGTGATAAATAACTCCAAAAAACAGTATTTTGTTTGATTTACATTTTCACAATTAGAACATCTTCACTAAAGGCAACGTTAGAACTATAAAAATGTTGAAGACTAGGAAAAGACTGTTTTCTCTTACAAATTCTTTACTATTACTTACCTCATCTAATGGTTTATCTTCCAAAGCTGTCAAATCAAGTAGTGGGTTTTTCACTCCTAATGAAACCATTGTTTTTAACCCTAGAAAATAAATGAAATAAAAACTCAGTCAAGTTTTAGCTTTCTTGGCACACTCCCCCTCCCAGGAGCACCTTGAGCCTTTCCCTTTCCTCACTTCTTCCCTCTCAGGTGCACATCTCCAAACTCTCAGGGACCCCATGAGACTTGCAAACCAGGGGACTAATGAGCAGCTGGAGCTCATCCTGCACTAACCCTCTGAACACATCTCCAAAGGCCCCCTTTTCTCTGACTTCCCAGTGAGCCAAAGCAACCCCATCTCAGCTCATTTCTGTCCTAAAACATTCCTAGAGAGCCAAAGCAGCCTTGCCTATGCTTTCTCCTATTGCTTTTTCTAACCTAGGCCCTTGTTTCACTCTCCCCAGCTTTAATAAACATACCCCCCCCAAAAAGGTCTTATCTTTCTAGAAAGTAAAATACAGTAACAGCACTAATGAGTAGAGAATAGCAAATTAAGTGGTAGAATGTATGAGGGATAAACAGTTACCTTTTTCATCTATTTTGGCACATTCTGCAAAGAGGTCCTTCGACCCTGTATTCAGCCGGTCCCTGTGAAAATAATGGGACTGAAAAAAACGTGTCCAGAATTCCTTTTCTGTCATGCTGTGGGGAACATTTTCTGCATATTTCATTTTTACTGTGGAAGAAAAACCGTAACAGTTACACACCACATTTCCATTTCTTAAAACCTCAAATTATTTGAAATATAAACTAATAGCAAAAACTAGATTATAAATAAACTTCATATTGTCAACTTTATATTCTGTATATAATAATCTAATTATAAATATGAAATATAACTTGAGAGATTAGGTGAGGCACTACCTTTTTAAGAATCTTAACATTTAAAAAAATTATTATTGATTTCAAAGAGAGAGAGGGAGGGACATTGATTTATTGTTCCACTTATTTATGCATTCACTGGTTGATTCCTTTTTTTTTTTTTTAAGATTTTATTCATTTGTATTTTTAGAGGGAGGGAAAAAGAGGGAGAGAGGGAGAGAAACATCAATGTGTGGTTCTCCCATGTGTGCCCCCCACTGGGGACCTGGCCTGCAACCTAGGCATGTGCCCTGACTGGGAATCGAACCAGTGACCCTTTGGTTCTCAGGAACTCAATCCACTGAGCCACACCAGCCAGGGCTCACTGGTTAGTTCTTATACGTGCCCTGATCAGGGATCAAACCTACAACCTTGGTATATCAGGACAATACTCTAACCAACTGAGCTACCTGTCCAGGGCTTTTGTTTGATCATTTATATAGAGCATGTGCATTTCCAATCCAAGGCACTGTGTTAGATGCTGGGGAAATAAAGACCTCAATACCCACTGTACTATCAGTTTAGCACTCCAGAAGCTCATAGTCCAATGAGCAAAGAAGTTAATTAAGAGCATGGCCTCTTGAGCTGGAGAGCTTGAGTTTAAAATTCTAGGTATCACACTTACTCTAATATGGGGGTAACAACAGTACCTACTTTCATAGGGTATTTTTTGATGACTAAATAAGTTAATATACCTAAAGGCTTTTGAATGGTGTCTGGTACATCTAAACACTATACAATTACATTATTATCAGAAAGGTATGTAAATAATTACATTACAATGTGGTAATTCTTTTTATTTTTATTTTTAAAGATTTTATTTATTTACTTTTAGAGAGAGGGTAAGGGAGGGAGAAAGAGGAGGGGGAGAAATATCAATGTGGGAGAGATACATGAATCAGTTGCCCCTCACATGCCCCCAACTGGGGACCTAGCCCACAACCCAGGCATGTGCCCTAACTGGGAATCAAACCGGCGACCCTTTGGCTCGCAGGCCAGCACTCAATCCACTGAGCCACACCAGCCAGGGCACAATGTGGTAATTCTTTGAGGCAGACACAAGGCCCTACAGAAGGAAAGGGGAAGATGCTCATCTCTGTCCGAAGAAGTCAAGATTTTACAGAGGCGGCATTGAGGTGATGCTTGAACAAAGTCCCGTGGTAGAGGTAGGGGCAGGAGTGAGGAAGTGGGGAGAAAGAACAGCATATGGCTTAAAAGAGCACTGGTTGGTCAGAAAAATGACTAAGCAGTGGTTCTCGACCTTGGCTGTACATCATAAATCATTAGGGCTGAGATCAAAACATTTATACTTTCAGAATGGTTTCTACAAGGGAAATTTTGTGAGTTAAGGAAGGTTACTCTTGGAGGGAGCATGAAGGACGATTTGAGTTAGTGCTCTACAGAACTCATCTATTGATGCCTCTAGAGCATGAGATCTTTTTCAGGCACAGCTAAGGGTATATGAAGTTTAAGAATCACTGATGGGAAGAATGGGAAAGTCATCATATCAATGAATTGATGACAGCACAATTTATACTTAAACCCTTAATGTCTACCATATGTCAGAGGCTAGAAAAAGTACTTCATGTATTTTATTGCACTTGATAAGGAATAAAACTTAAACTTTTTGTTTTTCATTGATATAATACTGAATTTATCCAAACAAATATTTTGACTATCTGAAAGAACTGATTCTTCTTACCTGCTGGATAGGTTCTGAATATGGATTCAATGATATCAGAGGTTAAATTGTATCTCAAACCATTACATCCATCTGTTTGGGGCCGGACATCAGCCTAAAATAAAGACCATACATATACATATACATATACATATACATATACATATACATATACATATACATATACATGGGTGGAAAAAAGTAGGTTTACAGTTGTAAGTGTGTGAAACAGAGTTTATTCTTGTACTATTATTTGTTTGTACTACCACAGTAAACGTTTTTTTTGCTCACTCTGTATTCGTTAAAATACAGGAGGAAGACGTTTAAGCGTGCAACAGTCACTGGACAAGGTGGAAAAACAGATTTTCTGAACGAATTACAGAGACAGAGGTAAGTCCCTCACCTTACTTTTGCAGAGAGACAAAGAGGCCTGACCTGGTTTCATGTAATCATAGTGACCTATAAAATCTGCTTCCTTGAAAATCCTACTTGGTCGAACAGGCCTGTTTATGTGTGGCCAACAACTAAGAGCTAGGGTAGCTTTAACATAAACTTGTACAGTTATAAAACTACAACACACCTTTCTTACTAAATACGAAAGTATTATCTGACTAGTTTCTTTAATTCATTACTAAGCACACAGAAAGATGACAAACACAAATCAGTGCTCAAATTTTTGTTAAATCTATAAATACTGCTTTGGTTCCACCCGAGTAAAGACCAATTGAATCCTATTCTCTAATTCCACAGGTAAGGTACTCCTACTTTTTCCTCTAAGGTACATTTTACAAATCTTATTTTTTCTGTAATACAACAGTCATTATACATTTAACTTTGTATTGTATAGCCACCAAAAACACAAAGGTATCAGAAAGCCCAAAATTTAAAAAAACTAGGGGAGATAAGTATTAGTTCAATTGCTAGAAGATTCTCTTTCAAAAGTCCATTTGATGTTTAGCACGCTAGGGTCCAGTCCAGAAACCATGAAAAATAACTAGAAAAAATATAAATTTAAAAAACACTGTATGTAATTAAAAATACTTTAGAAGAATGCCATGAATAGTGAAGTGTCCATTAATTTACCTTTAAGGAAAGACTAAATTTTAAAAAGAAATGGCATTGTTAATACACAATCAGGGTTTTCTTTAACCCCCACCCCCTTCAGGAATCTAAAGGGCCACATACCAGAAAAGCTGCAGAAATGCCAACATCCTGCTTATGATTGGATGTGGAAGAACTCTCTGTTGGGTTTACATTTAAACGATTGGCCCAGAATTCCTCAGCACTGATCACTTGACTCACAACAAGGTCTTTATAAAGCTGAAACAAAACAGGATCTTCTTGCAGCATTCTGGGGATAGAACATAATTGAATATACTGAACTTTCTAGAACAAAACACCATTTAGGTAACATCTTAAAATGAAATACCAAAACACACAACTTTCATTTTTTGATGATTGAGCAAACAGAGGTCATTTAGTTAATTTGCTAGTAAATGAAAGTAAAAACAAAATGAAACAAGAAAACCAAAATAACCCCACATTTTTGGAGAAACAAATAAAGTGGTGTGGTCTCACTCATCTATCTGCACCCAGTAATACCAAGGTCACTGATTCTGTATTTGTACTGCACTGTATTCTTTTTCACAAATAAAGGTGAGTGGAGAAGAGAGGAGGTATGCTTGAGGTTTCCTAGCAACTAATTTTTCATGGTGATAAGCACTTGGATCCATAAGCACAGATCACTTGAAAGATACTGGTAACGGAATTCATCTTATCAGAAGGGAGGGAGAAAAGAGAGGGAGCGAAACATCAATCGGTTGCTTCTGCAGCCCAGGCATGTGCCCTGACTGGGAATTGAACTGGCGACCTTTTGGTCTACGGGCTGATGTTCAATCCACTGAGCCACACTAGCCAGGGCACAAACACACTTCTGATAGTTCAATATCTCTGTGACAGAGAACTGGAAAAGGAATGAAGGGACATTAGCACCTTCTAGTCTCAGTTCTGTTCCTTATCAGATGTTAAGGCTCAAGGCACTTAATTTACCGTATTTTGCTGTGTATAATACATACTTTTTTGCCCAAATTTTTGAAGGAAAAATAAAGATGCACCTTATACATGGGTATTACTAATTCCTTATCTATATAATTGTTTTTAACTTTTTATTTATATGTATGCATTAAAAGTATAACTCTAGAAAGCAACAATGATATCTGTATGCAAAATAATACCCTGGCATACAATAATCAGTTTTTGTTTCTAAATATAATAAATAAAAAATTGAATTAAAAATTAAAACAAAATATTTTTTTCCTTAAGTCTGGGTCATAAACGTAGGTATGCATTACACACAGGAGCACATTATACATGGCAAAATATGGTGACCTTCGAGTTTATGCATTCTCATTTGCCCAATGCTTAATAGCCAGCGAGACGCTGAAGCTGAAAACCACACACAGAGGTAAAGGTACCACAGCCCGTATTTTCGGGGTGAGAAATACCAAGCCATTGGTCT
Organism: Macrotus californicus; assembly: GCA_007922815.1. Taxonomy (NCBI): domain Eukaryota; kingdom Metazoa; phylum Chordata; class Mammalia; order Chiroptera; family Phyllostomidae; genus Macrotus; species Macrotus californicus. The sequence continues at coordinate 3,157 of VMDR010011104.1, read as the reverse complement.
ACAAGACTGCAGACAACCTAGTGTTTCTTCAAAAGGTTATTCTTTTCCTCCTTCACCTGTTTTTCTCTTCAAGTTCTTTATTTGCTTTCTTCTTGAACTTGGGCAGCAGCTGCTGAAGAAGGTCTTTCACTGCGTCTCGCTCCTTGACTGCTGTGCTTTCATTGGAAAAATGGAAGTTAGTTGTGTCCCCTGCATGCAGGACCAGCTGAAGCTGAATTTTTGCTTTTCCTTCTGGACTGATTTTCTGGCCTAAAAAGAAAGATGAGGTTAGTCAGAGGAGGACATGCACACTGTGGAAACTGCCATCTGATAGGTCACTTACTGTGCAGAAAGGCACTCTTCTTAAATAATCCAGAGCGTGATTCAACAAATTCACTGCTAACACTCTACTTCCTTCTTTGGTATTTTTTGTATGGCACTTCTCACCCACAGCTTCCACCTCCAGATAATAGAGGGCTTTTGTTTCCATTCAACAGGGACAGATATCTTTAAAGCTTTCTACACAGTCAGCAAGGAGTCCTGAATATACTCTGAACAACTGTCTTCAATCAACATTATCGTTAATAAAAATAAAAATGAACAGTTGCCTTCTGTCAACATAATCATGACTCAAAAAAACCTCTAAAACACAGCGATGGCTTGCTTATTTAGTTGCAAGGAAGATACCTAATTTTACATTTGAGAGATCTGGTGCCACCACTTTTAACCAAACGATCAAAGTAGTCTCATTAAGAGCAGGACAACCTGACACGATAGGCTTTCTGAGGTGACAGAATAGGAAGTGAACACCAGCACCTACATATTAAGAGACTATCAAACACAATAAGAATGTGTAACATTCTATAAACCTATACTCTGAAAGACTAAAGAACTACAATTACATACATGAGTATAGACTGTACACTGGTTTTAAAACAAAATTACAACTCTAGGAAACATTACTGGGACAACTGGGGAAATAGAAAATGGTCTGGAATTTACTAAAATTTTTGTGGTATGATGATGTAAGTAGGCACAGTGTACACACAAAATAAAGCAAATATGGCAAAATAACAACTGTACTACTTAGGTGGGATATATTATATAGGTATACATTGTACCATTCTTTAAACTGTTCTGTAACTTTGAAGATTTTCATAGCAAATTGGGACTGGGACTGTCAAAATACACTCCATAATGGAGAACCTGTATTCTCAAAGAGTGGTGTTTGTCTTCTTCATAAAGGAAACGGAGATTGGAGGGGCTTTGTCCCATTAAATGGGTGACTCATGGTAGTGTGGACATGCTGCCTAAAACCCTCAGTCCAAACCAACCTTTTTCAGGGAAGATGCTACTTCCAGACCAACAGTTTAGATGCAGTACCTCACTGCCAGAAGCAGCAATATGAAATGATTTACACTGCCAGCAGCCTGTTCCGTTACCCCATTCCTGCAAAACACTCCTAGGTTTCTTTTCTTAGTCACTGCTTTATCCTTGCTCTAGCTTAGCTCTTGCCTCTTAGAGGCCTACTTCTGAAGTTTTTTCTTTTATCAAAGATTTTATTTATTTATTTTTAGAGAGAGGGGAAGCGAAGGAGAAAGAGAGGTGGAGAAACATTACGTCAATGTGAGAGAAACACTGACTGGCTCCTTGACTGGGGATTGAACCCACAACCGGGGTATGTGTCCCGACTGGAATCAAACCTCCAACCTTTTAGTGTATGGGCCATCCTGGCAAGGGCAGGCATATTGAGGGTAATAAATAAATGTTTTTTCAAATATATAGGGCTAGCAGGCTAACACAGGAAGTTCCTAATTTATGAGTCTATTGTAGAATAAGTATTAGTTTGTAGGGCTATTATCAGGAACTTTGTAAAGCTTTTATTTTTAAACAAAAATTAAGTTTTAAAAGAAGGTAATGTTACCAAGATAGTGGGAAAAAAGACATGATAGCTTAGGCAGTACTGAATTATGACAGATCATAAATAATATTTTTTGTTGAAAATTTAAGATTCTAAGTTACTTCAGAGGAGAAAGAGGAAGACCTTGACCATTTCCAGCAGCAAGCAGAGGTAAGTCTTTGGACAACTATTCATACACCAAGGACATTTATAAATTGAGCACTTGCAGGTTGAGGGTTGTCTGTTTTCCGAAGTCTCATATTCCTTAGAATCTACACACAATTTGATCCAAGAGAAGAATCTTATACCCAGGAAAATACTGAAATCATTGTTAATGGTCAGAGTTAGGATAACCACTATCTGTCAAGGACTTTGTAGGTGAACTGCAGAACCCCCTTTCAGAGCAAAGGTTCTAAGTCCCAGGATTTGTTTAGTGTTTTTAAACCTAATTATTACTGAGCCAGGGCACCAAATCCTTTGGGTAATGTCTCAGAGTCAATCTCGCAAATTTGGAAAGAGAAGGGGTTTTAATTTTTGCCTTCATATTTGAAAATCATAAAAAAAATAATATGCTCTGTATTTCTCCCATCTACATTCAGTATAAAACTGAATTATCTTCTCAACAGATGATGGTCACCTAACTAAAAATTAATTAGACAACTTGCTTAAATGACACAATTTTATTAAAGGGCAATCTAGTATCGTTCATCAACATTTGAAATGCGTGAACCATCTGAATCAGTAAATTCACTGCAGGGATGTGTTCCACATACACCACCTCACAAAGGCATCAGCACACAGATCAGCCCTGCAACATTGTTTGCAGCAACGAAATTCTGGAAACTTCCTAAATGCCCTTCAACAGAAGTCTGGTTAAATATATAACTGTACATCCATTTAGTGGACTATTATGCAACTCTTAAAAGTATACAGAGAGATCTTTACATGAGGGAGACTTACATATGTACATGTTCTACTTTAAGGTAAAGGCTATTACAGAAAAACATATATTCAGTGGTCCCACTTTGTAATTATTTCTGTATGGTTAAATTTTTTGGACATTACAATGAAAAATTCAGACTTTTACAAGCAATCTTCTAAAATCACTAACAAATATAACTTACATTTAATATCTCCATACATATGGCTGATTGTAAATCTATCTTTGCCTTCAGGTGCCCAAGCAATTCTTTCTGCCATGAGGTATAGAGCTCCATCCTGCTTCTTTTGACGCACCTTCTTTACTATCAGCAAAACTTCTTCAGATGAAGTTGCCAT
>VMDR010011103.1:0-29247 GCA_007922815.1 Macrotus californicus | reverse complement strand
CTACACAGCCTCCTGCAACCCTCCTCAACTCTTTTGCATGTGCAGTTCCCAGTTTATTAGTTCTGCTGTGACATCTTCATGGCAGATTGTGTGAATGATATAAGGACGTTACTGGTCTTCCCAGTTTCCCTGCATGTAAAACAGGATAAAACTAGTTGGACTACAGAACAGCTGACATTAGAAAAGGACACATAAGTGGAGTGGCTTAAGCAGGAGAGTAGCTTGTTTCTTCTTTCATGTCACAGTGCAGAGGTGACCAGTAGGACAACAGTCTGCCCTCCTGAACATTTGAATCTCTTTTCTAGGTTCAAAGTGTCTTTTCCAGCTCTTGTATTTTTCTCACGCAGACAAATGAGGCCAGAAAGTGCACGCCTAATCCTTTTTACATTAAGACCAGAAGTAGCACCCACAGTTTCTCTCATTTAATTGGCCAGAATTTGGTCACATGTTCACACCTAGCTGCAAGGATAAATGTAGGCTTCAGCTGGGAAGTCATGTGCCTGGGAAAAGAAGGAGAACAATGTTAGATGAAAACCTAAAGTTTGTCACAAGCTCCTTCCTCTTGTAACCCTAGGCGTTGTTGTTAACATAAGTGCTGGTATTTCTGAAGATCCATCCACCCTACGTTTCACAGAAAAGAAAAAAATTATTTAATTGCCTGGGAAAGTAGCTTCTCTTAAAACAGTTTGCTTCTTGGCTTGTGACTCAGAAGTAATTTGGAGGCACAGAGGTTGCTGGTGGTTATAGGAAGAGTGATAAAGGATTATAAATGCAAAACGGAGCTGGAAAATGAGTGGAAGGAGCATGAACAACTGAGAAAAGTCGTTTGTTGATGGGAAGGAGAGAGCAAACAGGGAAGTGCTGAGCTCCATCATGATACATAGATGCTGCTTTGACTGTTGGGGAGTTACATTCCCATCCCTGAAGGAGATGCCCTGCCCCCTCAGCACAGGGTTGACCCCAAGCCCCCCCCCCCCTCCACCAGCTCACTGATGAAGGCTCCACGAGGTCAGTCCGAGGGTCTTGATCTATGAAAAATATTTCGAAAAGCTGAGAAGCAGTTTCTCTCTCATGCAGATAGTAATTTTAGAACTTTAGTACCCTCTTAGCCGACTTTGGGGCCACCTAACTGGGGTCAGGCCAGTGTGTGAGTTGCTAGGTGATCCGTACTCTGGGAGAAAATGATCGGAATGGGCAAGTTCAGGTGAGGATTCCAGTGGTTGTGCCCTGGGGCTGAAACTCCGATAGGCTGGGGGACTCTCTGAGCCACTCCAGTTATCAGAAGAATGCCTGCTGGTGGCCTCCTCTAGAAGGTCTCCGATTCAACCTTTCCTCTTCATTCAGCTACTGCTCTAGGCTTGGCCCCAGGATTCTGCACTGGGCTTATCCCGCTCCCCTTCTAACCTTAACACTCACCTTTTGTCCTCAAAGCCACCCGCATATTATGGCCATGATAATTCTCCAAAATCCTTTTCAGTGGGAGGCTTCTTTACCTCAGAATTTGCTAAGTGGAGTTATTAGAGTGGTATTCTATTTCTTTCTTCCTTTCTTTCTTTCTTTCTTTCTTTCTTTCTTTCTTTCTTTCTTTCTTTCTTTCTTGTTGGGGCTGGAGTTTTTATTGCAGGTACTTTTAAATTCCTCTACAATAAACATGTATGATTTTTGTAATAGTGAAAACACTCACCTTTAAATGCATCAAAAGTTGAAAGGGGGGCAGTTGGGACCTACTGTGGCTCTCATTTCTTCTTCATCAAGTCAGTATCCTCTGGAGCAATATTTGGGGCCTCCAGAAATAATTCCAGTCTAGCTACCAAACATACTCTCCCTGAACTCTTCGATCTAGGCTGTTCTGCTTTCCTCACGGACCCAGCGTCTGCTCCTGTTGGACGCTGTCCTCCAGCCCGAGCTATCTTTCTAGATCTAGCTCAAATTTCACCTTCTTGGACTAGTTAATTTCTTAAATGTATACATCACTTCTATACCATTTTATATATGCCTGTTCTACACCCCTTGGAAAATCAATGATGCTGTTTTAGTTGTTGCCGACTGTTTTTCCTGAAGTGACTCTTACCTCCCTAATGAATTCCAAGTTCTTCGAGGATAAGGATGATCTCTTAAACATTCCTTGCATTCCTCACACCACCAGGCATAGTTCTAAACACGGAACAGGCAATCCATTAATCATTGTATTTTCAGAACTTAGTTCACACCTGAGCTGAATGATTTAACATGTGTCAGATCACTAGTCACCTTTCTACAAAATATGTGAAGGAGGATTTTATAGGGAGAGTAATCATGAATACAAAGGAATTAAAAGGTAATGGGGGGTGGGGCTGGGTTTTCAGTAACAAGCTGGCTATGTGGCCTTGGAAAACATCATCTTTGCCCTGACTTGCTAGCCAGTCACTCTCCATGTGATTCCCGTTGGCTATTCTGACCACTGCACTGGTGAGTCCACCTCATGGCCCTATCAGATTGTGCACTTCGTCATCTGCACCAGGTTCCCTCCCCCACCTTTGTGTTCATCCATCTCAATGCTATCAGCTTCAGAGATCATTCTTTTTCCAAGAAGCAGGCCCCAGATGCCCTCAGTGAGATAGCGATCACCTGTCCTCTAAGCCTGGATTTCTAAATAGGCTATTCCTCTGCAGTTGTCACTCCAGAGCAAGAACTTGCATCATTGTACACTGGGCTCTGACCTCTGTCTGTTTGCCCATGTATTTGTTCATGGCCCCAGTGGTCAAGCAGGGTATAGTCCTACTAATAGCTGATCTTAGACTGTGTGTTCCCAGAAGGTGCCCATGACATATTTTTAATGTGCTTGGGGCAGTTCTTGGTCTGAAAACACACTTCAAAATGATTGCTAAATTGTGCCTTTTAACAAGATCACATGCAGAAAAACTCATCTCTTACTCCACACTGTTAGGCTGATGACAGAGAGTCTGAGTAGCTCTGATCTGCTAGTTAAACCCAGCTCCTAATTACCAGTTGCAATTATTTAACCTCTCTAAATTCACCTTTGAAAGTGAAATGTGCATGGTAATAGCACCTATCTCGCAGTGTTGTTTTAAGGATTAAATGAGATAGTGCATGCAAAGGGCCCTGTAACATTCATATCTATTATCTGGTAGTTTTCATTATTCTTGAGATAAAAGGTAGCTGAGCAATAGAATGTACAAACCAATAGCTTCTCGGTATATTTGTTGAGTTGAAATGGTTGTGTGACCTGTGTTTTGCGGTCCAGAAAGTCAGCAGAAGACTGAAGCTTTTAGCCGATCCAGTTTGGGGGCTGTTTTGCAGATCCATCCCTTTTTTCTTCTCCCTTCCTCAGGGCTGAAACTACCTACAGGAGCGATACAAACAAATGGTGTTTTGCAGGAGAGTAGGCAAAGACTGAGAGAGTTGAAACCTCAGGCTACATAGTTCTGCTTTAGTTTATACTAAACCAACCCACCCCAAAGAACCAGGAGATTTTCATCTTGGGACAGGGTGTCTTCTCTGTCTTCCCTTAAGCTGCTGTAGAGACTTGATGGGTAAAAAGAAATCAGTTTGTGTTTGGTTTGTGGGAGTGAACATGGTCTGGAAGGTCACTGAAATTTTCTTGTATGAACATTTTCAAACTGATGTAAATATCTAAGCAGAGCTCACAAAGGACAAAAGGTTGAATCAAAGAGAGAACCACACAGCCTCTGGGGGTTTTGCTTCTGGCATTCTCTTCCTGGGCTTCACAGCTCTGCATTTTAATACCTACATCCCCAGTCAAAGGCAATGGTAGGCCAGGTGTATGATGAGCCTGCCAAGTCACCTGAAAGCTTACTTGGCTTAGTGTGTGGACTTTAGGAAATCCTCAGGAAAAGACACAAAACCACAGGAGAGAGGAAGTGGGTCTTTGGTGGTTACTCCTCCAATCTGCTCTGCTTTTGCTAAATGTTCCTGTGAGGCTTCGAGTAGAGTCCCTGGTTTTGCAAATGGTCTTCCAGGTAAATGAAGAGAATAGCTTGTGATGGCTGCTTCTTCAGGCTCTGCTTTTTCACTGCTGCCTTCTGGGGCTGCTAGTGCTCTCAGTGTAGCTAAAAGAACACCGTCCAGAGAAAAATCCAGCCATGATGAGGACGACATAGGAATTTATAAACTGGATGGAGAATATTGCCCAACCCAGCAAGGCATAATCATTTTCTTTCATAAAATCAAATGATTGTAATAGAGAGAAAAATAGCAATATTCTATATTTTTTTCAACACCAAACAAAACAGTATTGGCTCTTGGGCAAGTTTAATGTGGGTGAGAGAATTGTTTCTGGGAGTGAGCCTACAGTTTTCTCACTATTTGGTAGCAAGAATCAAAGGTGAGAGGACAGTCTCTGAGTCTCTTTTTCTTTTAAAGATCTTCATTTATTTATTTTTAGAGAGAGAGGAAAGGAGGGAGAAAGAGGAAGAGAAACATCAATTTCACACACCCCCTACTGGAGACCTGGCCCACAACCCAGACACGTGCCCTAGACTGGGAATCGAACCAGCGACCCTTTGGTTCACAAGCCAGTGCTCAATCCACTGAGCTACACCAGTCAGGGCTGAGTCTCTTTTTCTGTATGGTGAGCCAGTATAATGTCCTGGGACTGCGTGATAAAAAGATCTACCATCCCGAGCATAGCCCTCCATGGAAGAGTCTGAAAGGACCTCTTGGCCAACAGTCTTGATAATCTCTGCCCATCTCACCCAGCTGAGGAGCCTCTGGAGCAGGGGAAAAAGAATGCGACAGATTAAGGAAAAGGGTCTAAAGAGTTGCTTGATACAATTTAAAAGAAATGCTGTTGGTGATGAAGTGATATAAGATTCCTTGCATTATTTTGTCTAAAAAACGAATCTAAGAGATTAATATGATTCAATCTTTAACTGCTTATTCACATTCAGTGATTTGCATACTGAGTTTAAAGAAAGAACCCATTTTCAAAGTTTTTATTATGCTCCAGGAACTGTTTAAAGCAATTCACATGCAATATTTTATTGAATCCTCACAATTTTTATGAGATAGCTGTGGACGTTATGCCCATTTGACAAATATGAAACACGAGGCTCAGAGCGGTAAGTCAGCCTCCCTAGGTTTACCCTGCTAGTAGGTGGCAAAGACAGAATGTAATTACCCTATAGGTTTAAAATGCCGAAGCACAGAGCTTCATTTCCTCCTCAATATTTACAGAAATTTTAAGAATTTTTAATAGTCATTAAAGAAGATGGATATTATTATTATTATTTAAAGGTTTTATTTATTTATTTTTAGAGAGAGGGTAAGGGAAGGAAGAGAAACATCAATGTGTGGTTGCCCCTCACACGCCCCCTACTGGGGACCTGGCCCACAACCCAGGCATGTGCCCTAACCAGGAACTGAACGCGCGATCCCTTGGTTCGCAGTCCGGAGCTCAGTTGACTGAGCCACACCAGTCACAGCCGATACTATTATTTAAATGAATGTAATCTTTTAAAATAGAGAGTTTTTTTCCTGTACCAGCTCCAAACACACACTAGCATGATCTCCTTAAAAGTGATCACAGTTCTCCTTTCCCCTTTCCTCTCCATCATACTTCCCTGTGTAATACCTTCTCCACTAGTAGCCTTCCCTAAGGTGAGGAGAGAGGCACTCCCAATTATTCATGGGTATCCCCATCCAGTTTCTCTGGGAGAAGAGAATGCCTAGACTCCAGCCTCAAGAGGGGGCCAATGACTGGGGTAAAATAAAACACATATTCTGGAAGCGCACCCCTCTTCTGGTGAGCGGGAGAGAGAACCTCTCTTTGCCATATATGTCTGCCCACTCCTGCAGACACAAAGATGAGAAAAGGTGACTCACCTTAGGAAGTAGGAATTTCCTAAATCATGGTGCTAAACCCAGAAGATTGAAAAATGAATAGAAAGCTCTGGAAGGTACAGATGTTCAATTCTTTTTGGAGTAGGGGGAGGGAACAATGTAAAAAAGTAGCTAATATGCAGTTGTGCTGAGAATGCATTATATGCATTAGATTTTTTTTTGCTGTAGATATGTTGTGTGTGGTAATTTCTAGGCAGATATTACAATGTGGAGTTTCTCCAGGCAGTTTAGTTGGCATTTTTAATAGGACTTGGATTAAAAGTCTTTCAAAAAAAAAAAAGAAGATGGAGAAGGTTCAGTGAGTTTGGCTTTGAAATTGTCTCCTACAAAACCAAAGACAATCAGAGCAGCCTTATTTTCTTTATTGCCATGACTCTGCTGTGAACCATCACAGGTTTAGGCCACAAGAAGCTCTTAGACCCCCCAGGTGGGCAGTCACTCCAGCATGAGGGCCACAGAGATTCCTTGTGAGATCCTCAGCAAGTGCCAGCCCTCAGTAACACTACCCAGCTTTTAGGGCTGCAGAGCAGGACTTGTGGGTTTTGCATTTGAAAGCAAACATGTCTATTCTGTTTCCTTCCCTGTGAACTCTCTCTTTTCCTCCTGCTCCCCTGGTATGTAAGCTCGCTGAAAACTTAGTGTTTTTTGAATTCTGAGAGGTTACAGTTAGAAAGGCAAATAAAATGACAGGGTAGGGGAGAGGCAGGTTGATTAGTTGAGTGGCCTCAATGTCATTCCATTATGACTTTCTGTAAGTGATGCTTCTGAATTGTCAATTTTATCAGCCAAGTATAATTTTTGCATGTGTATGATAGGATAAGTATTGCATATCTCAGCCAACCTATGCTTTCTCTTCTTCTCCCTGATTCCTAAAGGACTTGAAGAAGGGAAATCAATAAATCAATTGATACCTTGTCCAATATCCATTTCAATGACATCACAGCTCCATTTGCTAAAGATCGGACATTAGTTACGGAAAGAGACTGAGACTTTTCCATTTGATAATGTATCTCTTTGCCTTTGTGAGCCAGCTATAAAGAGGAATAGTGCAGTGTCCTTGTAAATAATTTTGGTGTTCACCTTATCAAAAAATAAAAAGGGGATAATTATGGAGAGACTGATAAAATATCGTTTATATCTCAGGGTTTATTACAAAACCAGTGGGGAGGATTTTATTATCCCTTAATCTTTCATTCAAAAAATGTCCCCTATTGTGGCTAAATTAACTTTTTAAAAATCAGTTTTATTTTTTTCAAATCTAATTTTTAAAGTGTTTATGTTCTTTCACCTTGGTCCTTAAAAATAAGCCAGAATTTAACACTTAAAAGCCTATAAACAAGCATTTAAATACACTAAATTAGCTCTTATTTTTGGAGAAAAACTATACAACATGAGAGAATGCCTTTCTGATACCACAGTCCCTTGTGTGTTCTGTTTGTTTCATTCATTCGTTCATTCATTCATTCACATATTTGCACATATCCAATGTTCAACTCTTTCTGCTTAGTTTTCGCTCCAAATGCTTCCTTGCTATACTGCAACTTTATTTCCAAAATTGAGCCGCCCTTGGGGCAACTGCAATATTCCTTTCACACAGACTTGAAGATTTTATTACAATGTTGCTAAAGGAGTATGCCTTAGGAAGAACTCTAAAATATGTGGAAACATAGTAAGAACTGCAAGGATATTGACAACATTAAAATGTATTTCTAATGCCTTGTACTGTACTGGCCTGGGGGCCAGAGGAAGAGAGCTCCAGCCCAGCTCAGTGTTCAGGGGCTTTCTCAGCTGGAGTGGGATTCTTTGCCTTTATTCAGATGAGGTTCCTCACCAGTGAATGACAACTGTTAGACTAGATGATCTTTAAGTTTCCCTCCAAGAGTGAAATTCTTTGCTTTTGTTATTCTCTCTGAAGAGATTTTGATGAGTTGGCTTTAGGAGAGCTCTGTTGAGTTGTGGGTCCCTGCAAGGAGTTTTGTGTGACAACCAGAGGCTTTTATCTGTTGGAGTTGACCAGGAATCTCTGGTCTGGCAGCACCAGTGTGCCGCCACACTGGGCACAGTGGGGTGGTCTGCGAGTTTCGCTTAACCCTGGGTTAAGGTTCTTCTCTAAACATTGGTCATATCTTAAAATGCAAGTTTCTGAATCCTTAGGTAAGCATATGGAGTCGGGAAGGAGGAAAATCTATTGGTCATATTACTGCAGCAAAGCCAGGAGGTCTCACCTGAGCTCCTATTTTGTGCTGGGACCACCTAAAGCTCCTGGAAATAAGCGACTTGTTAACACAGAAAGAAGGGGTTAGATCACCTACATTTTTTTAAAGGCTCAAAATTTGTGGAAGAGCAATTTATATATGTATATATCACTATATATGTACACATCACTGTATACCCACCTATATTTTGTTCTGTTTTTTTCCCCTCCCGTTGGATGTGAGCAAAGGAGGTAATCTCCTCACCTTACACATTCCTTTAACTATATTGAGACCTAAAGAATATACTTCTGTCTCACCTATGGCCTTTGCTGTGAAGCAAGCGGAAGTTAGGAGCGGACTTGGCTCTCTGTGCCCTTCTCAGTTGGCAGGGAGCATCTGGAGGGCAGGTGAGAAGGCTGCCCGAGCTACAGGTTCCGGGTTGACGCAGACAGGAGGGCCGACCGAAGGCCTGGACCCGGGCTGGCCTGGCGCCGGTGGCTGCTCCCCCTACCGGGAGAGCGGAGCAGCGCCAGCCGCTGGGTCCCGGGTGGCACAGCCGCCTCCCTGCAGCCGGCTCTGTCGAGGCTGCGCGGGTGGGGTCAGCGAGCTGCGGCTGGCTAGGTCCGCCAGCGCAGGGAGGAAGCTCACGGCCGGGTAACAAGCATTTTCCTGCGTAAGCAATTAGCTGGGAATAAACATCTGAACCCGCGGCTCGGCAAACCGACTGTCCGCGGGGCGCCTCTAACAGGAGCGGGGTGCGGGGCGGGGGTGTTGGGGGGCAAGAGGGTGGAGGAAAAGATGAGAGGGCCCGAAAGCAGAGGTTGGGTGGGTTGCGTGCAAGGAGGTGCCCCCACACGAACTCCCTGAGTTCAGAGGCGCTTAAGTTACCAACAAAGTCAGGGCCGATCCCTGGAGAGGTGACCGGTCATCCCCACCACACCGCTGCCCGTTTCCCGGCCTGGGATCCGCGCGCGCTGCAGGTAGTCAGCACAGCCCGCCGCATTCCTGATGCCCTCGGAGACCCGGACGCGGAGAGCGAGCGCCTCTGCGGCGCGCAGCCACTTCGCACCCGTCACTCCTGATACAACCGATAGTTAATTGGGGCCTTCCATTGCCTCAAGTCCAGGTGAGCAGAGGAGTCCCTAAGCCACTGGCTCTCGCCTTCAGGACTTATCTCCTGGGACTCGGGTCCGAGTAGCGACCCAAAGGCACGGCCGGCTGGGATGAAAGACACCGGGAGAATTCATTTCAAAGCGGGAGGGTGCTTGCACGTGCTTGGGGACAGCAGTTCGGTTAGGGGTGCGCTGTGTAGGAGCTCCGGCGAGGGTGCATTTCGGTGCACTGGTTTGGGCGATGCGCACTCCACTGGGCCGGGACAGCCATCAATTTTGCCAAAGTGGGAGTTGCCCTTGGTTCCCACGGTCGAGGTCGTTGGGTAGGGAACGGAATACTGAAGAGCGATCACCTGAGAAGCTAAATTCGCAGTTTTTCGCCCAATCTTTGAGACATTTCATGTAGGATAAGCCGCTGGATTACAGCAGCCATACAGCTATCTAACAAAGATACGGACATTAAAAAAGTGATAGGAAATAAAGGGGTGAAGGTTTGATTCTCTACGGGGCACCTCGCCCTTGCCTCCTTCTCCGCAGCCCAAGGGCCGTCCTGAGGCAGTGCAAGGCGCAGTGGGTATCTCCAGACTTCGCCGCCCCGCTGAGGTCGTGACCCACCCACCCCTACCCAAACCCAGGCAGAAACTCTCCAGTCTCACGCTGCCTGGGTCCTTCGCACCCCACCTTGGCGTCCATGGCCAAGGAGAGTCCTAATCTAAGGGCCTGGATAGGTGTCCGCAGCCCGACTCAAAACGCAGACCATGCTCCAAGGAGTCCAGGGAAAAGAAGCCGGTGCTCCGGGCTTTGTGGGCTGCTTCTTGGGAAGTCTGGGCAGGAGTTGCGACTTGTGAGTGCAGTCGTCCCAGCTGCCTTTTCCGAGAGGGGCTGTTGTGGGTCAAGGGCGCCACGGGAGACTGTAATGACCTTCTCGAGCCAACTGTGCTTTCTTGCCCACACGGGCTGATCTGGAGCCAGGAGCGCTGATGTCCTCTCAGCAGCACACCCTGCGTTCCCAGCCTGGGTGACCTGGACTGAGGGCACTGGGAGGGAATGCGGAATCAGGAGGAAGGAATTGGTCTCCCTTATGCTTCCTTCTCCCTTCTCTCTTCCTTTTCAGAGTACGCCAGTGATTTGGTGGTTGGGCTGTTACACAGACAGACTTTCTAAACTGCCCCCCTCTCTGTCCCCCTGCAATTTTTCTTGAAGGTGTTGCAACACCCCCCTCCCCCATCTTTCTCTAACCTGACCCCCTCCCACTGTCCCGGAAAATGTGAGCAATATGTGTGAAAAATAGCTAAGCCCAGTGTCTGTACAGAGCTGCTAGCTAAGTGCGTGGGGAGAGGGCTTCACTAAAGGCTTGGTGTTGCTAAAGTTGCTGATACACCCGTTACAAAGGGGCTTGACTGGTTGGCGACCGAGACGCTGGGCGAGACCCGCGGTGGAGTGCGGGGAGGAGGCGCCCAGACTGTGCCCCTCGTAGCTCCAGGCTCTGTCCTCCCCGTGCCTGGGCCCGAGGCCCCTGGGCTCAGCCAGGGGCCAGGATCAGTCTCCTAAGGCTGCAGAAAAATCAGACAAGCAAATCTCGGCCCTTTATCCTCCCTGCTGTCACCACTACTTTTTGTAGACGGGCTGTATAAGAAGCAGATAGCCCGAAGCTGCGATGTTAGCAGAGTGTTGAGCGATCCGGGGCTGGTATTGCCCTCCTGGACTTAGGAACCGTCTGGGGGCGGAGGAGGGTCAAAGGGACATCCGCTTCGTTTGAAAGAGGACGCAGTTTACTTCCCGAAGACGGCGGGCGCGAAGAGCTTGGAGCAGAGGGCTCTCTGGGATGGCTCTTCCAGCAGGTAATTCTGTGGTGGAGTCGAGCTGGTGACTGACACTCGGTGATGGCAACCAGGCCGAGCAGCGAGCGCCCTTTCCGGTTATCAAAATTATTAACCTCCGGGCTCGCCTCTAGTGGGATCCCCACTCTCCCTGCAGGTTCCCCCTCACAGAGATTAGGGGGTGTTCCTTTCAGAGGAGGACCCCAGGGTTGCCTCCCGTGCCCTTCCTTTCTTCAGAGCGGGGCTGGGGGAGGAGGGGGCAGCACGCAGAACCTGTCCCTTTTTGTCGCCCACCTCGCCCAGTTGGGTTCACCAGGCCGGTCCCCCGGGTCACCTCCCCCCGCAACCACTTGTCTGAAACTTACCAGATTTCAACCTTTAGGCAGGAAAAAAAGTGTTTCATATACAAACCGATCAGGGTATTTGCAGATAATTGCGAATGTCAAATACTCGGGCGTGATGACAAAGTGCAGAGATTGCCAGGGCCCGAGCTCCGCCTGAGGGGCGGGGGCTGCTGGCGGGGCTCCTGGGCCACCTCAAGCCTGCTCAGAGGAGGGGAGGGGCAGTCGGCCGCAGCTGCACACAGCCCATCTAACGCAGAAGGCCCCCTCCGCTGTGGAGCTGATTCATGGATTCATTCACTGTGTCCACATTCAAGGCCCTGGTGGGAAGCTGGTGGAAAGGAAAATGCAGCACCAGGCCAGCTCCCCCAACACTCACAGACAGGCACAGACACCTCAGGCAATCTGCGAGCAGGGTGACCGGGCCTCAGTTAGAAGCCATGCCTCCATGCATGGCCAGGCGGTATTTCCAGAGCTAACATCACACTGTCACCGCTGCTGCCTGACGCACATGGGAGGGGCAAGTCACAGGCCTCGGGGCCAACTGCTGCACCCCTTCTAGTGCTGGGATCCGTCCTCCGCAGAAACATAAAAACAAGTTTTTTTAAACAAAGCAAAAAAAGCCCCTTGGAAACTCGACTCTCCAACCCAATCCTCCTACCCCTGTTGCAGGAAGTCCTTTTTTAGGGGGCAGGGGTGTCCAGAAACCGAAGCATACAAAGCCCACTAGAGCCAACCCCATCAAGGCCCTTGGCGACAGCAAAGGTGGCTTTCTGCTCCCAGGAGCTTTCAGGAAAACTGCTCTGAGACATCCCCTCCCCAAACCGCAGGCATGCCCAGAATGTTTCAAAAGCCTCAATTCCTTAAAAAAAAATAAATAAAATTTAAAAATAAGGTTACTTTTGTTGAATTCCAAATCTCTGAAAACCAAGGAGACCATTGTAGATGGTACAATGAAGTTAGTAGCAGGTCTGCAGCTTCCCAGGGGTCAGGACCGCGGAGGGGAGGGTGGGGACCGAAACGTGGACGCTGGCCCTGGGTGTTGGAGGCGGAGGGCTGAAAGAAATCGTAGAGGCGCACACACCGCGTAGCAAGTACTGCGGCCAATGTGGCCCAGTTCTCTGAGTCCTGGGTCCCGAGACGTCTGGGGAGGGGAAGAGCATGAGAGACCTTGACACTGCCTCCCCTTTTCTTTCTGAGGGCTAAAGAAGTGAAGAGGATGTTTCCAAAGAGGGCGGGCTGCGGGGGTTGGGTGGAGGGGAGTAGACGGGGAGGGGAGGTAAGGGTGGACAAGTGCCTCGCGGGAGTGCAACTAGGCGGCAGAAAGAAGGAAGTCCAGGAGAGCACTTGGAATGTCTGTCGCTATTCCTGTCCCCGACTCGCAGTCCTCCTGCCCCTTCCATTGAGTGTCTGATGTCAGCATATTCCTGGAAGCCCTTAAAGTGTTACACTCCGATTGTCTGAGTTTTCCAATGATGACAAATTAGAAAAATGCTCCAGCTGCAGTCCAGCACCTAAGTCTGAGTTGGGGGGAGGGGACATTGCTAGAAGCACAACTTCGGAGAAGGAAAGACTTGCCTCTCCTGCTTTCTCTACTGCGAAAACTGCTGGGTTTGGGTGAGAGTGGGCGAGGAACTGTGGCCTGGAGCTTTGGAGTGTTTTGGAAGCCGGGAAGCAGGATCTTAATGCCAGGCCCCTAAGCTAAGGGCAACCAGGAATGCTCTGGGTGTTCAGCCTTTAATGCCCTTACCTGGAAGGCCTGGGTCTTGCCAGAAGAGTGACTGGGGGGTCACCAAGGGACAGGCAGGGTGACAAGCTCTGCAGGGCACTCACCAACCAGGTCCAGGCTGGTATAGAAGGACAAGAGTGTCTGTCCCCAGCCTGACTGGCCAATGGGGACCCCACAAGTGTAAGATGTGATTCTATTTGACTTTCCAAATCAAAATGCACTCATTGGGAGCCCAAAGAGTTCAAGGCACAAAATTGTCTTAATTAAATGTGCTATAAAGAGACAAATCTCTTCTTTTGCACACAGAGCTTCGGGAGATAGCAAAGGGGCTTGCAGAAGTCAGGCTTAGGGGATGCCGGTTTTTTTTCTTTTTAAAGGATTGTGAATGAGGCAAAGACAGAAGAAGAATATAAGTGAAGTTTCCACGACCTCAGAAAACAGCTTATCTGAAACCAAAACTTGAAATAGCAGGGAGCACTTTAAAGCTAGGGGATATAACCTGAGTTCACAGAGCAGCTCCCTCAGGGACCCACAACTGGGGTGGGACCTTCAGTGGAAGGTCAGAGAGGGAAAGGGCAGCCTTGGCTTGTTTAGGGAGGCTGAGGTACACGTTGTGGAGACTCTGAGTTGTCCTCACTCCTGCACTTTCCTCCCCAACCTTTTCATTTTTCCCTGCCACTGTATTCAAATTGCTGGCGTTTGGAGACAGTGTGAGAGCACACGTTCTTAACGTGGCGAGTTTGGGGACAAGGGGTTGCCACCCTGAGCGCCCTAGCATGTGGTCACTGCGGTGGGGCGCTGGGAGCTCGGTGACAGCAAGACTGAGGACGGTGGGTGGGAGCAGGAGGCCAGCGGGGAGCAGGTGGGAAGGAAGGTGGTTTACAACCCTCTCAGAAAGCAGGAAAGGGGGAGGGTACACTCACAGCCCACGGGTCCTTCCCTTTGCAGGCAAATGCCGACGCTCTGCCGATCTGGAGAAGGGAAGAGGAGGGTAATTAGCCCGCGGGTGCCGCGGAGAGCTGGGGAAGTGGCGGCGCTGGGAAGGGTGGGTAGAACGCGGTTCTCCGCCAGGACTGTGCAAAGGGCTGGGTCTACCTCCAAATAACTCTGGGCCTCCGGAAGTTACCTGGCAGAAGGCAACCTTCGGCTGACTTTGGGACTCTCAGTCTACAGCTCGTCAATTTTCTAGCTAATATTGTAAAGGAAAAAGTTCTCCCTATATGTCCACACTGAAATTAGGAGCGCGCAGGTTTGGGTGTGTTCCTGGGACTTCCCTACTGCCTTCCTTTCCGCCCCTTCGCTTTGCCAAATTGAATTCTCATCACTTTTCATTGACTATCGTCTGACCCCAGCAATAGTCTGGTTTTGAAATATTCTTCGTTTCGTTACGCTGATAACGGCAAATACTATTTATGTTGTATTTTGGCGTTTTAGAATATTTTAGCATGACGCTTTTCTAAAAAACCCTTTAAAAGATCTGTTTACTTTCATACAACAGATATGAAAAAATATATATCTCTAGTACTGGAGAGAAACATGCTTAGATTCCTTTCAGATTTCTGAGATTTTGTATAGGCTCTAACTCTGTGAACACTAACGAGTGAGCTATTTGCAGCCATTATTCGTGAAAGGTCTTTTATATTTTTTTAATTGAGGCATAGTTCTTAGAAGGAAATTTTTTCAACTCAAAACATGATTTCAAAAAGGATTAGAAAATAAAAGCAAAAATTTAGAATGCATTATAGCATAGAAGTCTCTACTGAAAACAACAGATATCACTACAGTCCAGGAGTGGAAGTCAAAATATAGTGAAAGATGATTAAAATGAAATCTATTAGGAAGGTGCTGCAGATGTCTTTGGCACGTCCTGAAGGGAAAGATCTTTAGACGCCCCCCTCCCTTTATATTGTACTTGTATCGTGAGGCTTGAATTGTTGTCAACATTTTTCTCCTCCGATATAACAACAGTTCACCTTTCAAAACTCCTCACTACAGAGCAACAATGATGATTGTTCTCCAGCCGAAGGACTTTTGAAACAAACTTCTTTCACACACTCACACTTGCACGCCACACACAGACGCACACAGAATAGCCGTTTTTTTTAAAACGTTGCTTCTGAATGGTGGGGGTGGGGGGGAGGGAGAGTGAGAGAGAAAGAAGATGGAGCAAGAGAAAGGCTGGGAAACTCGAGCTTAGGTAACCAACAAACCCAATTACTTGGCTTTATTGATACTAAAAGAAAAAGTTGCCCTCGTAAAATTTCTCTGAGCTTATTAGATATCAGCCCCAGGGCTGGACGAGCGACGCCGAAGGCATCCTCTGTCGGCTCCTGGAAGTGAGCAGACGGCGTCCGCTCGGTTCTGGGCACCCCGGGCAGAGGCAAGCGCAGCGAGCGAAGGTGAGCCACTTGGCAGGGCTGCCGGGCCTGGCCCTCTTGCAAAAAGCTCTGCGTGACCTATGGGTCCTAGAATTTAGAAACGAACAGGTCACAACCAATGGCAAAGGTGTGGGTGAGCAGGCCCGGCGGACGCGGAGCGCCGGAACTCAGCGGGCGGGCCACGCTGCTCGCTCCCAGCGCGCGGCGAACCTGTGGCCCGGCGCCAGTGTGGCCGCGGGCCCACCGGTGCGGGACGGCTCAGACGTCCAGGGTTCGCTCCTGTTCTGTGTGGGGATGGGAGCTTTGTAACTGGCTGGACCCCAGGTGAATTTACACCTTTCTGGGCCGTTGTCCCTTTCAATAGCTGGCAGTCCCAAACTATGTGTGTTTGTGCACGCGCGCGCGTGCCCTTGTGAACAGTAGCATTTATTTAAGATGAGCCCCCAACCTACCCACTGCTGTCCTCTAAGCCCGACTTGGGGGCTCTCGGGTCCCGACGTAGCGCCGGGGCAGCGCGAGGTGATGCCTAGCTCAGCTGAGCGTGGCCGCAGGGCCTGCAGGCCAGGCACCGCGGGGTGGGGCGGAACGGAGCCCCAGGACACTGCTGTCACAGCCACCTGGGCCTTACTTAGCCCGAGGGTCAAGCCCTGACGGACTAAGAGGGTGTGCTGGGGCTTCTCGAGACCGAAAACACCGAGACTCTCCTAGAGAGGCAGTCGCCAGCCTGGGAAGCCTTGTAGGTTCCCCGCCTGCCCGGACGGGTTTGGACCGCCGGGGTGGCCGACAACCTGCTCGTCCTCGGCCCCAGTAAGTGCCCCGGGTTCCGCAGCAGGCTTTCCCACTCCCGCGGGCGCGGTTCGAGACCGGCGCCGGCCCGGAGCCGCAGACTGGCTGAGGCACGGACCGCCTCGGACCCGGCTTTCGGGGCTCGCCAGCCCCGGCGAGGGTGGGGCTCGGATTTAGTCGGGCTGGCCGGCCTGTGCGGGGTTTGGGGTGCGGGTGAGGGGCCGCGGCCTACACTTTCCACGTGTACTTTTCACTGCGAGGCGTTGGGGCTGACTTAGGGTGCCGACGTTTTGCCTGTCCCAGGCATTTTTGCGTTGGATGGTCGGGTTGTGTCCCGGGCCAGGGACTTGCCCATCCCCCGCCGAATGTTTAACCCGAGGACTGGAGGCTCCGCGGAAGGGCGGGCTCCCGGACGCCGCGGACCGAGCGGCAGCCGCAGGGTCGGGCGGCAGCCCACGCGGTGGCGCTGTCGGGAGAGAGCGCCTCTGCTCGGGTCTGGGACCCCGGCGGTGACCCGGGCTCCGGGGTGACAGGGCCGTGACGACAGGGGGTTCTTCACCACCCCCTTGGGCCCGGGGATGGCAGATGGGACCGACTCCCGTCCGCCCTGCTCGGCGCTTCCCGACAGAAAACGCAGCGGGCCTGGAGCGCGACTCCGGCTCCAGCCGCGTCGCCCCGGGCTGGGGGCGGGGAGGCAGCGGCCGCTCCTTTGGCGTTTCGTTTTCTTCCCCCCGTTGCCTTGTTACCCCGGCCGTTTAAAGTCGATTTCTATTTTTTAAAAAATTAGTTCGGCAGGGCAGTCATTCTCTCGCTGCACGGAGATCCAGCTAGTAAGCTCTTGACTCTCGAGAAGATGGGAGGGACCTGGGAGTCCCGTGGGCGCTGTTCTGTGTCGCTGGAGCCCTGCTCGGAGCCCCCAGACACCCGCCTCCCTGCCCCGGCTACCGCACACCCACATCTCAGACCCAGCGACTCCCCGAGCTCCAAATCCTGTCCCTCTCGCAGCTCTCTCATCCTCTTCATCGGGACTCCGGAGCTCTCCCGACCTTCGCACGTCCCCTCCCACCCTCTGGGCCCTGCACTGTCCCTTCCCCGGAGCCCCCGGGTCCTCTGGCCTCCTGGGTGCTCGGCCCGCCGTCTTGTTGCCTACCACCCTCCCCAATTAGTGGTCTCCCTGGGACTTGTCTCTGTCCAGGCCGCATGGCTCGTTCACTAGAGGGGCGCAGGACCTCCAGCGCCCCGACCTCGGGCGGCCCGACGGCTCCCTCGCCGCTCCGCCCCCGCCCAGGCCCCCTGAGCCGCCGCGGAAGCCAGGAGTAATTTATCTTGGCCTGGCGCGGGCTGGGATTTGTCCAGCTCCGATGCCAACGAGGAAAGCGTGCAGATAACGAAGTAAGTGTCCCCCGCCCCTGTGCTCCGGTCAGCCCAGACACCCAGCAGCAATCTGGGAAAAGGCTCCAGCCCACCCTGGTCGATCTGGCCTTCCAGGCTCGTTCTCCTCGGGTCATTCTGGCCCCGAGCCTAGCTCTCGTCCACTTGGCGCATCCAATTGCCCATCCAGGCCCCACGCAGTTAAGTGGTCCGCGAAAATGTGGGTCGCCCAACTTTCTCCGGACAGTTCGTGGCGGAAATTGGCTTCAGAGCTGGTGTGAGATTCACGTGAAAGAAATGGACTCCCCGCTGCCCTCCTCTTGCCCCCGCAGAGCAAGCTCAGAGCGGGGCGGTGGGGGGGGGGGGCGGCGGGGGAGTGCGGCGGAGGCAGGCCAGGGTGGGTGCGTGAGAGCCGTCGAGGGGCTTTGCTGCTGGCGGTTCCCACAGTTTTCTCCGGGCCCGCGTGCGGGCGTGGAAAGGAAACGCGGCCCCGCTCCCAGGGTTCTCCAGAGGCTGCGCACGGCCAGGAGGGGCTCTGTACCCGGTGACCAGCCTTGACACCGAGGCGGCCTGACCTAGGCGGATGCCGGACCTCCAGAGGCCCGGGCGGCCCAGCCGAGAGCCAGAGCTCTGAGCTTGGCGCCCGGCACCGCGAGCCCGCGCAGCTGGGCCTAGGCCGACCCGCGGGCGCCGGGGGAGCGGGCTGGCCGGGGCCGTGGGCCAGCCCTGCAGAAACCTGGGCGTCCGCAGACAGAAAGCGAGAAACGTGGTCATTGCCAGTGCAGGCCGTGGGAGAAAGGACAAGGCCTGAGCAGAGCAAGGGAGAAAAGGGGAGGGCACGCAAACAGGAAAAAACATGCACATGAGCCCAGCGCGTAAAGATCCGTTGGCTTTTAAAATAACACATCTCGGTGTGATTATGAAAGACAGGCGACCTTTGACTAAACTACATATGAAAAACCTTGGGGGTGGGGGGAAGGGGGACAAGACCGAGTAGATTCCCGACGGAAACGTCAGTGAGAACGAAGCTGAGAAACGTCCCCCAGTGTGAGGGCTACGCTTCGAGCACCGCCGCAAACGATCAGATAATGCACAAAAATGCACTCTGGGTCAAATTATTCTTTAAAAAGGAACTAAAACCAATTCTTTTCTTGAGTATGATTCTGTTTTTAAGATGTTTGGAAGCAAACTACTTGAGGGATACGAAACGAAACCAAACAAAACTTTTGAATCATCATAATTTATTTACTCTTTTAAAAAGTAGAAAATCCTAGTGAAAGGTAAAAATGTTACTTAAAATTTCTTATTGTCAAAATTAAACATGCTGGAAATAATTGTTTACTTCGGTTGAAATAAGGCCATTACAAGAATTGTGCAGTAAAATGCTTATGGAATTTGAAACATAAAAGCCTTTACTACGGACAAAACTTAAGGGGGAAAAAACCCCACATGGGGCAAATATCACAGAACTTAGGATTCTCCTTTTTAAAATCGAAAGGAATTTGTAAAATGTGTTACTAAACATAAATCTACATTCAAAACACTTCTGGTAATAATTCATGCAATTCAAAATTTCCCTCTACAGTTAAGTGTAATTTTAAATATTTTGAGCTCTTTTGCCCAAAATGATAGGTTTGTTCACTATCAAAAACGGACAAAAGGAAATTCCAATAAGGAGAAAATCAATGACTTTAAAAGGGTGCGGAATCCGAACACAAACTAGCCACAATGTACATTTAATTGTGCTTAATTGTATACTTTATTTAAATCGCCCTTCCTAGGGGTTTAATAATTTAGAATCAATAGCTCCCTTCAAAACATAATAAAATATTCACACTTTATAAAATATTAACCGATTCACAACGCGGCCGTGCTGTCTGTGAAAGTGTGACTGAAGTCCTGTCGTCCCGCGGCGGACACAGCCTGTGAGGGGAGCGACAAAGGGACCCTTCGCCAGAGGGAACGATCTCCGAACGGCGGTGTCGATAAAATAGCTCATTAATGACTTCAGATCGAATCGCTCCAGCCATTCCTATCATCAGATATAATAATAGTGACGAATCAGACGTGAAAGACACTGGCTCAACCATTTGCATTTTTTTCCCAGAAGTACTGAAGCCCCAGCATCACCGAGTCTTCTGAGACCCCGGGCACCGATCCGGAGCGGGCAGGACTCTACAGCTCGGTGTCCAGGTAAGGAGACAAGTGGCGTTGCTGTCGTTGTTGAGCTGTTACTCCGAGACGCGCCTTCCCCCGTTCTGAAAGCGGGCTCAAACTCTGACAGTGGTAGTTGGTCTCCGCAACACCCCTTCCCATGCCGACGAGATAGTACATGTAAAGAAGAAAGTTTGTCGATCAAACTTACGGTTCGTTCCTTTGCAGCCCCCAAACCCTTTCAGCTACCACCACAAGCTGATTACTTGAGCCGCCTTTTTTTTTCTCAGACTTGGAGTGTGCGTGTTCTCTAACCGGTTCGTTCGGGGAGGTGGTGGGTGCGCTGGAATGGGGCTTGAGGAACAAAACCTGGGGAGAGGACACGCTGCCTAAAACTCCCGGGCACCCCGAAGAAGGCGTGCTGTCCTGCCGTCTTCCTTCCCCGGCTGGGCTCTGGTCGCCTCTGGACTGTCCTCGGGCTCCTTCGGAACGCGGTGGGCGGCGTCGGGTGTGGGCTTCTCCGGAGTCTGGGCGCTGAGATCGGGACAGGGGCAGGTTTCGCTTCTAGGACCCTTTCTGCTCCAGAGGCTCCCCCGCCTCTCAGGTCCCGATATTTTAGGTGATGGCCGCACGCACGCCGCCCACCAGGTGGGTGCGGCGAATGGACCTCGGCCTGGCCGGGGGCACACGCTGGGCTGACGCGACTTCCCGCGGCGGGTGCACCGGCTCGGAATCTGCAGAATTGCCTCCCGAGTAGAGCGTTTCCCGAAACCGAGTTTAGTTTGGCCCTCTGGCGCCGCCGTACAGTCAATGCTTCTTAAGGGGGACCGGCGGCTCAGGCAGCGAGGTAGAGGGGTGTCTTTGGGGTCCGGGGGATAAGGAAGGAGAGCCAAGGTGTGCGGGAGGGACAGGAGGTGCGGCCAGCTGACGGGGCATCAGCGGCCTCTCAGGGCTAGCGGGGACGCGTCCACATTTTCCCGCCTCAGATAGGGACCCAGCGTGTCAGCAGGCGCACCGGGCGTCTCGCTGGGGCCGCGGCTCCTGTCCACGTGCTTTTCTTTAAGGCGGTCGTGCGCCCAAGCGGGACTTAAGGGACAAAAGCGCGGCCGGAGCCCGGCTTGCCTGGCTAATGCCCGTGCCACCTTAAATGAACACCGCGGCCGGAGTCGAGCTGCGTCCGGCCGCTGCCCCGGGAGTCGGCAAAAGTTTGCGGCTCAGTTACGCCTTCGCGGGACCTGCTGGAGACGCCCCGCGCGGCCTCCCCGGGGACGGAGAGGCTAGGTCCTCGCCGCACAGCTCTGCCCGCTCTCGAAGCCCAGGGCCCGAGTCGCTGGGGCTCCCGGGAGTCCCAGCCCCGCTGCCGGAGGACAGGCAGTCCCACCACCCTCGCCGCCACCTCGGCACGGCCTCCCGGCGGCTCGGGCTGCAAGGCTCGACATGTCGCCGGCGCTGCGAGCGCTCCAGGGACTTCATCCAGGGATGCTCGCTGCCTCGCGTCCCCCATACAGCTCGCTCTCCCCCGCGACCCACAGCCCGGCAGGCAGTGCCGGTGCTCCTGCCATTTGGGATACTCGGGCTATTGTTCTGGAACCGCGACCGTGCCGGCTCTGAGGGAGAAGCGGCCTTCCCCGCGCGAGCGGCGGGCCCGGACGGCCGGCTCCGCGCGGAGGGGGAGCCGGCAGGCACCGGGAAAAGTTGCTCCGAGGGGCGGAGGCGGTGGGTGGTGGGCGGAGGCGGTGGGTGGGGGAGGCGATAGCCCTCCTATCTCCGAAGTCGAAAGTACTCGGCGCAGTTGGCAGAGCCCGGGTCCGAGGCCGCCGAGGCCGCCTCCTGCGCGAGGGTCTGCGCTTCCTCTGGGAGACGAGGCCACCCGCGCCTGCCTCGTCGCTGCCGCCTCTGCGCCGGGACGAGTGCGCCTAGGGGCTGGGCTAGGCGGCCGCGCCCCGGGCCCGCCGCTGGGAGGAGGAGCGGACCGCGGGCCCCGGCGCCCGCTTACACCCGGGAGCACGCACCGCTCGCGAGGCGCTCGGTGCTCTGCCATCGGTCCTCCGCAGCCCCGTGCGCGGTCCCCACCACGCCGCTTTCCCATCGCCGACTCTCCTCCTCCTCCTCCTCCCTCTTCCCTGCCTCCCACTCGCCTCTCGCCTGTCCCTCTGCTTCCTCCGCAGCCCCGCCGCTGTTGGGTCGCCCGGCTCACAGCGATTGATTGATTGATGTTTAATTTCCTGCCAGGCGGGGCCCCCCTCCCCCGGCAACCTCCCCAGCCCTCTTCCCCGCCCCCCACTCTCCTCCGCTGCGGTGGACCCGTCTGGCTTGGGTTTGGGTCTATCCCCCCCAACCGCCATCCCGAAATAATCCAGAGACTTCCCCTACCCCCACCCCAAATTATTATTTTGAAGGCGCTAGATCTGGGGACGGAAAGGGGGAGGGGGAGAAATCGGAAACCGAGGACAACCCAAAAGGACTCACTTTGCCTGATGACTCAACGCAACTAATAATCATCTCCCTCTCAGTGCGTCTCTCTCTGCGGCTTGTCAGTGAGTCTGGCTCCGGCTGCTGGCGGCGGCGGCCTAGAGGGGAGAGGCTGGAGGTGACAGCTTGGGCGGCCGCCGCGTTTGCTCCCGCGCGCGGCCCCGGGTGCCTGCGCCTTCTCGGCTGTCGGTGGCACGGGCCCCAGGGCTCCGGCCGCGCCTCCCGGCGAGTTAGCAGCCTTGCGAAGCGGCAGCCCCGGCCCGCCTCCGCTGCCTCCCAGTCCTCAGCCCTTTCTCTCCAGAGCGGGTCTCCTTCCCGAAGGTGTGAAGGGCTCTTTCTGCCTCCCCTCTTCTCTCCTCCGCCGTCCCCTCCCCCGCTCGCTCGGGTGCCCCTCCGGAGGAGCCCTCCTTTCCCTCCATTCCTCCTCCCCCGCCTCCCACCCCACCCCCCCGTCATCATCATCATAACAACCATCTCCGCACTAGAAGACACCCTGACCCAGGACCGAAAACGTTAGGACCTGGGGAGGAGGAGAGGGGAAGGAAGACTAGGAGAACACCGCCAGGCAAAGCACCAGAAACTTTCCACCCTGGATTCTCTACTTTTGCTCCATGGACAGAGCCCCAGCCAGCCAAGTTACAGACAGACCGTGAGCAGTAAGTACGCAGGGCGAGGGCTCCCGCGCGGCGCTCGGAGTTCGGGGAAGCCCCGGGTCCGGCTCCGTTCCCTCCCCGAAGCTCTCGCCCTTCGAGACCGCGGAGCCAGGGCAGTGCGGGCGGGATCGCTGCCCGCAGCCCTCCGGCTCCGTCTCTGCGTCCCCCGCATCTCCTCTCTCGCCTCCCCCTGCCACCCCCACCTTGTCCTGCGGAGCCGAGGCGAGGCGGCTTCTCCTCTCGGGGAGCGCCTTAGAGGGTTCCCGGTGCGCGTCGTGGCGCGGGGCTCCTGCTGCTCCGGGTGCCAGCGCCAGTGTGGGCGCCGCTCCCTCAGGTGTCCGCCCCTCCTCCGCCGCCCCCAGAAGTCCGGGGGTGCGGAGGTCCGCGGCTTCCACGAGGAGAGCGCTGCCAGCCGTGCGACCCAGAGGAAAACTTTTTGGAGAGATTTTAAAAATTGGGGTTGATGAAGGCTGCTCCTGCAAATAATAATTTAAGTGCTTAAAAAAAACAACTTTGGTGTTTTATATTGAAGAGCTTTAAAAAATAACTTAGGATCGGATGAAGATAAAGTTCCAAAAAGCGTAACAATTGTAGTCCCTGCCCTTGTGGTGAAGGTTATTCTGGAGGTTATTCTGATGAATACCTCCAAGTGTTTCTGAATGATTATTGCTGTGGAATTAGGGTCGATTTTATGCAAAGTGTGTTTGTGCCTCAAGACTGGCTCGGAAAAGGGAAAACGCGGGGATTCGAGGGGTCTCTTTGCCAGGCCTGCCCGGCCACTGACTGCGCACTCATCGTGTGGTCTGTTTGGTTTCCCATGGACTTGTGTGCACCCCGCTTTCCCCTGGAGCCGCTGAGGGGTCTCTTCATGAAGTTGACTTCCTCCACCGCCCCGGCCCCCAGACGGCGAGGCTGTCGCACCTGGGAACTGCTCATGTCAACCCTGTTTCGGTGGGCCGGCCACTTCTGGGCGCCCCTGGGCGCAGGCCCCGATGTTGTCACGAAGGCTAACTCCTGGGGGACAGCCACTGGGTCGAGTCTCAGCACCCCAAGCCCAGGGCCTCCTTCGGGCTGCCCAGTGGAAGGTGGGGACCCGCTTCCCGGCCCGGGCCCCTCTGGCAGCGTGGGAGGAGGTTTGTGTGGCAGTGGGGCGTCGCTCTGCCACTGGCCTGAACGTCTATCACGTGTGTGAGCGGTTTTCCCTCTTTTTTCTTCCCTCCCCTTCCCCTCCCCCCGCCCCCTCCCTAGGTCCCTGCGCGTTTTATTGCGACCTGCCGGTGGGAACTTTGTCTCCGAGTCGGAGCAGCATGGAGCGGCGGAGCGAGAGCCCGTGCCTGCGGGACAGCCCCGACCGGCGCAGCGGCAGCCCCGACGTCAAGGGGCCTCCCCCGGTGAAGGTGGCCCGGCTGGAGCAGAACGGCAGCCCCATGGGAGCCCGCGGGAGGCCCAACGGCGCCGTGGCCAAGGCCGTGGGAGGTAACAGCCCCGAGCGAGGAGGCGCGCGCAGCCCGCGGCCCGGTGATAATGGCCTGGGTGTCAGGGTTCAGGTTGATTAGGCTCTGTCGCGGTGTAGGGTTACAGGAAGTGGATTCCAGGTTGCCAAATAATGCCCCCGTCGCCTCTCTTCTGCAACTGGTAGCTTCATCTCCAGTTAAAACAAGAGAGTGGTTTACCCAGAGGGTGGCATTTTTTGGGCACTTTGCCACTGTGTGCTGAGGTGTTGGCAGGTTTATGTCACAGCCAGCTAACTGTTTCTAGATTTTCCTAGAGAGCTCTTTAGTGATTTAACTCTTTTGCCTTGCCTCAGAGTATCTGTTGAAGGGGTGAAGTTCAGGTGCATTCGCTTTTGTGGACAGGTCTTCAATGCTCCGTCTAGTACAGGGGCAAGAGGGGTGTTACCTCGTAGTTAGGATAGTGCTTTGAAACAAATGTGTAACAACGGGGAATATTTCCTGCCACATTTCAAATGTATCGTGAATGTATCAGGCCCCCAGAGGCTTTAATGCTACTGTTTCCTATAAAATTTAAGGTTATATGCGTTTGTAACTTTGTTAGGAATTACAGCACAACAGGTAAAAATAGCATAGTAGCCTTATTGGCTACCTGCTGTTTTCCTTTCCAAGAATTCAATACTATTCAAAGGTAATCTTTTGTAGTTTTTACTAAACAACTACCTTTAAAAAGTGGTTAGGAAAAGTAATTTTATAAAATGAAGATATGCAAGAAACGCAAACATTTTTCAATTATTTTGAGGTTTATATGCCATTTGCTAGTTGTCATTTTTAAAGAAATAAAATGCATAATGCTACACAGCATGCAGTTTTATTGTTTGGATAAATCACTAGTTTAACTTTTTTGCTTCTAGAGTTTTGTTTTTGTCCTAAATTTTTCGGCAGTAGACTATTTAATATAATTCTTTACATTAACCTGCCTGTGATGATACAAAACGCCGGCAAAACTTAACTGATAAGCTCCAATCCCCATGTTCTAAGTTGCCATAGTATATATTTCGAAATAAATACTTAGCATATTCGCTCCCTTTTAAACAGTTAAATACAGGCATTTTATAAGTAACACATTTTTATTTTTGCTTCTTTTGCTATGACTGTCTTCATGATAGACATTCAGGATGATATGCTCTAGTTCCTTATATTAATCGTCTCCCTTGAGAAACACTTATTGTCACAATTTTTAAAGCTTTAAAAAATTATTTGGCTATGGATTTTGAAAATCTTCCATTTTAGGGGATTGAAGCATACTTTAATGAAGCAAAAGAAAACTTGATAGTTCTGTGACCCACTTTTTAAAAGTAGTATTTGTTAAGGTGCTGTCTTGAGACTGAGCGATAACTGGAGACTTTTCCTGCCCTCTTCTGATATCCGCACGTAAGGTGGAGGAGTGTGCAGTGACGGTGCTGGGGCTGAGTGTGAGGGGACCTGTGGTGACAATGTCTGATCACAAAAGTTTCCGAAATCCTTGGACAGATATGTTCTCAGAGTGGCCTTGAGGCATAAAGAAAAAACTTAGACTTGAAATTTTGATTCCTTTCTTAAGACCTAATAAGATTCACTAAATTGAGGGAAGTTTCTAAATGTTTTAGAATATAATTATTAACAATTGTGCTTCCAAAACCAAGTTTTATTTATTTATATTATATGGAACTATGAAAAAAAAAAACTACCTAATTTTGTGGACCAGAGCTACCTATAGTGTAAAAGAGTAGTTGCTTTTCATATTTTCTAAGACTGTAATTCACATTTGACCACTTATTTTAAATTTGATATAAACCAAAATTATGAAGCCTTGGCGATGAATAATAGATTTGTTTCAGAAAACTACTTTTGTCACTGTTTCTGAGATTTAACTTCATTTAGTAACAGCAAAGGTCTTACTAGCTGCTTCCCAACCTGAAAATACAGATGCATTATTTTGTCTCGACAATTACCATTCATAACACTTAACAGTAAAGTGGTTAAAATAGTTCACATGTGGTGAATTTTTAAAGATTTTTAAAAAGAAATATTTTACTCTATATAGCATAATAGGTTGGAAATATTTTGACTTAGAAAGCTTTAAAATGTAACATAAAATTTAGAACATAAAATTTTGATAATACAAAGTTTTCTTGTCAAATGTTAATGATTACATTGGGGACTTAAGTTTAGATACAGTAGTTTCTAAATGTACATTGAAAAGTTAATAATTTCATTTTCTTATAACTTTTAATGACACAATTTTGAGAAAAGCAAATCTTTTAAAAGTGCACATTCTAAATTTTAAATTGTTTAAAATATATTTCTAGTTAGCAGTTCTTCATACTTGAAAAACTTTTTTGGGGGGGGAATAAATCATATTTCTTTCACCATACCTTCTTTTGATTAAAGTTTATTTATGAAGAATTTAATAAGCATAGACAACTACGAAAATACTGTAGTGCTGCATCTTCTACCATTTTTAGATACACTGCAGTCTTGTCAATGTTGAAAAGGTTACTATAATAATGACTAATAATATGTTTTCAAAAATAGAGCTAAAAATTTGGGAGGATGTATTTGTTAATCTTTAGTGATTTTTAAGGGGAGCTCTCCCCTAAAAATAGCAGAAATCATTAAGTTAATTGATTGCTAAATGGCCATTTATCTTACTGCTTTTGATAAACAGTGAATGGAATAAATGTTTCTGAAGGCATTGGTTGCAACAGTAATTTTTTCCCTGTTATTCTACTCCTTTATGGAGAGGGAGAGTTTGCTTTATTGCAGTGTTCACATTTAACTAGTCGAGGTGCAGATGCACTGTCAGCCTTCAAGGCCCCGCTTTACTAGGGACTTAAAAGTTAGTGCATCGTTCACAGTGTGGTTGGCTTTGGGAGACTGTAAGAAAGAGGTCAGTTTTGCTTTGTCTTTCCAACACTTTTTAGGATGTTTTTGCTCTTAATCCAAGCAGTGTTTTAAAGCATGTATGTAATAAAATATAAGTGCTCAGATGTGTATGACAGTCAGCTTTTGTAGAAGGTCCTGGGCGGGGGGCGGGGGGGGGGGGAAGGCTAATATCTCTTTAAAAAACATATGAAGGCTGGGGAGAGAGTTTAGAGCAAGCAAGAGCGCCGTGGTGCTGACAGCTTTATATCCCTGCTGGGTAACATCCACTTACTAGAATTGGCGTCCCCTGTCAGCTAGTAACTCACTCCATAAGGATTTTGAAAAAGGATGATTAATGGTGGGGAAATTTATATTTGTGAAATTGGTGATTAAAACTTACAGATCTATTTGAAGATTTAGAAAAAGGAAAGATTATTAAGGGTGATGAAAATAAGAATCAGATGATCTCTTTTACCACCATCAGCGTAAGTGTGTAAACTGTTGTGCTGTATGTGATGCTTCCGCCACACGACCTGCAGCATAAAATCAAAGTGACACCAGTCAGGTTTCCAGGGGGAGCAAGGCCCTCTGCTCCCTCCTGGACTGCTGGACGTCACTGGCCAGTTGTGCTTTCACGGCAACAAGTTACTGTGCTTCATTCACTGTTAACAGAAGCAGTTTCATTTTTTAACGTTTGGTTTAACGAAGAACTTTCAGACAGCTTTACTTAAACTGAGTGATCAGTGCTTGAGTCTGCCAGATGGCATAGTTGCTGATAGGAGGCATTAAACGTTGGAAATCTTTGGGATATTTTTCATTTTCTTCTGAATTCTGATGATTTTATTGGTGTTAAATGTTCTAGAGTTTAGGGGAAAATGTTTAAATCTCTCATAGATATTTGCTTTATGGGGGGGTAGGAATTAGAATTAGTTTTAAGAATTCGTTTTTCGAATAATTTATTTTGTTAAAGCATCATCTGTTGAGGTTGTCTTATGACTAGTTGACTGGAAGTGGAGCTGCTCTGGTTGCTCTCAGCCCTTCCAAGGATGTAAGTGCCCTGCTGCCAGGGGAAGCGTTTCTCATTCAGCACACACTGGTGCCCTCATGTAGGAACGCCAACGTGATCGCGGTGGTTGGGCAGGGCTTCACTTAGAGCTGATGTTGTCTGCAGCAGTTAGCCTCATCGTCCACAAACGGGGCGTTTCCTTGTCCATCAACAGTAGGAGACGTGCATTCAGGTGAGGGGTGGTCACCGTGTCAGCAGCTGTAGAGAGCCATTTTCCTTTTCGAAAGGGGTGCAGATACGTGAGAGTATGGATATTGACGTGTTGAAATGTATTAATAAATACTCCGAAACTTACAAACATGTTGTCAACATGGGAAAAGGGGAGAAAGCATTAAATTCATTTTATCCAAGGATAAACACCATTATGCTTGTAGGGAGGACTCATATAATTACTTTGAAAAGAGAAAAGATTGTATTTCCCTCTTCCACTCCACTTTTTTTTTTTTAAGGGTTTAAGATCTTTTAAATAGAATGAACTTAGGCTTTGGGGTCATCCAACAATCTAGCATGCCCTCTGTAGTTTTGCTGAGGTAGAAAAATAGCCCTTCTCTAAAGTGTTTTTAGTCCTTGGCCTGTTATTAAAATAAAGATATACTTGGTCAAAAAATATATGCAATGGAACATACACATTAAACAGAACATAGGGTATCCACCCCTCAAAGTCCTGAGCATAATTTGATGTTTCAAGTAATTTTGGAAGCCTTATGTTCCATCAGCAGAAACCCACTGACCATTATATATTCAAGATCATCTGCAGTGAAATGTGTGTGTATGTGTGTGCATGTTGGAACCACACAGATGTCCCTTAAGGCATTCTGTTTCTTAACCCGCGTAGAAAACCAGCAATATCATCCTTTCCGGGGGATAGTAACTAGCAGAATCATTCTCTGCATCTTAGGTATCCTGTGTTAAGTCTTCTTTCCTTTTTTGAATGTGTCTGTGAGGAGGGA
>VMDR010011102.1:0-29273 GCA_007922815.1 Macrotus californicus | reverse complement strand
CTGAATGGTTTATTCAACAGCAATTCTAAGTAAATTAGCAAAGAGAATTCAGTATTATCTAACCTTCTAGTCAACTGCGATATATTGACTAGAGGAGATGGGAAAGTGGAAGAGTGACCTTTTCTTATTAATAAGCAGTTTCTTTATATAAACAGACAGGTTAATATTCCATATCATCATCATCATAAAATCTGACTGAAGGATATCATTTGGAGTTATAATATTAAAACTCTTCAACACTGGCAAACCTGTGAAATAAATGTAGGCAGATTTTTGTATGCCATCTTTTCTCTTCACCCTAAGTAGGTGTCCCCACACTTCTATTCCTCTGCCCCTCCCCTGGTCATGATGTGCCCGGTTGATCAGAAGGCACTGTGGATAATGGTCCACTGTCTCCATTTGCACCCTGTGGCCCCTTTGCTCAGATCTTTTCTGGATCTTACCTGCTCTTTCAACCAAAATGCACCTGTGGAGGCATGCTGCCCTCTCTCAAGTTAGGGAAACTGAAATACCAATTTAGGTCAAGAAAGTAATGGCTAATGGCAGTTTATTATATGAACTTACCAAAGTAACACTGACATTATCTTAGAGACTGCTCAGCGCTTCCCCCAAATGAATGAACATCATGGGAATTTCAGGGATTGTAGAAAGGAATTATAAGATATTTTAAGTATGAAGGGGCTTGCTTTTAAAAATTATTATTTACATAATTTATTTTACGTGCATATGTGTGGATTTCATTTTTTTCTGACTTACAACTGTGGAAAAGGATGGACTACTCAATATATTATGTTAGGCTAACATCTGGTCAAAACAGTGGTGTAGGTAAACTCAGTACTCATATCCTCCCAAAACCACATCAAAATTACAACTAAATCACAGAACCACCACCATTCAGAACCACTGGAAATCTAGCTGAACAGAAGCCCTACAACTAAGGGTACAAAGTAGTCATATTTAAGCTGGTAGGAGGGACAGAGACAGGGAACAAGCGGATCTCACACTCATGTGTGGCGGACTAAAATCAGGAAGGATATCTGAGCTGCTGAGGTCCCCCTGAGGAATGAGGGCTTCCAGCCCCAACAACAGGCCCCCCAAACGAAGGTTTCAGTGCAAGGAAGAGAAATCCCTACAACATCTAGATGTGAAAACCAGCAGGGATTTAGGCTGAGGGAGACAGAGGGCTGCTGGAGTCTTGGGCAGTTCCTCTTAAAGGGCCCACACATTTACTTCCTTGGACCCCTTCACTCTGAGCTCCAGTGCTGGGGCAGCAGCTTGAAAGGCACCAGGAATATACAGGGAGAAACTGAATCATCTGGCATCAGGGAAATAGCTGGAGGGGCAGCTTGCTCTCAGACAGAAATGCTGGCAGAAGCCATTGTTCTTTTGCTGAGCCCTCCCCCCACAGAGCTGGCAGGTGGACACCATATCTGAGTCTCCATCAACCTGGCTCACACTGTCTGCCCTGCCCTGGTGATTCCCTGAGGCCCTGCCCCACCCAACATCTGGATCTACCCAAGCTGTTTCCAGTGGCTTTTCCATACAAATGGCCTCTTTCCAGACTTTCCTAAAATCTCTCGAACAAACCTGGGAACGTAGAAGAGGTGGGATAATACCTTGTGCCTCCCAATTAGCTTCCCTCTCTGCATGGATAACCCTGGCAATGCTGCTCATCAACCTGGCCTGGCAGGTGAAGGGCAGTAAGAAAACACCAAATAGGGGTGGCTACAAGGGGTCAGTGCAATTCAGACCACACCATTAGGGTGGGTATCTGGTAGGGAAATCTCATATATTTCAAAACTGTTTTTAATATGATTCTAAGTGCTAAGACAAATGGGTAATAAGAATAGCTGATATTCATTGTTCACTCACTGTGCTACTTGCTGTGTTAAACACCTTATGTGCATTAATTAGCTCATTTAATTTTTTAAACATCTTTTGATACACAATTCACATGTCATAAAATTCACCCATTTATAGTACATACAGTTTTACTATATTCACAGAATTGTTCAAGCATCCCCATAATCTCTTTAAAATGTCTTTTATCACTTCCCAAAGAAACCCACCCATTGGTGGTCACTCTCCATTCACCACCATTCCCCCTCCCACCCCCTCAGCCCTAGGCAACCACTGACCTGCTTTCTGGATCCACCTGTGCCGGACTTTGATATAAACGGAACACACATGTGCAACCTTACAAACTCTGAGAAGCATTACCACACCTAGTTCACACACTTAAAAACGTAGCTCAGAGGCAGCCACCTACAGAGGTGGGGGGGACCGAGACCCGTGTCCCTGAAGCTGAGACCTGAGCTTGAGCCAGACAACAGTCTTCTGCTTTCCCCAGAGTCTTCAGATTCAGCCTCAACTGATAGCGTTTTCTATTCTCTGTTTACTAAGACAGGGTAAATATAACACACTTTCAGAAATCTTTACCTTAAGACGAGGCTTTCAAATAGGTAAGATTTATTAGCTAAAAAACGTAAGGCCAGCCATGAACCCAGACGCCGAACACCGGCTGCACTTTGATGTCATCTGCAGCTGGCCATTGGAGGCCCACTGCAAGTCTGTGGTCCAAGACGAGTGAGGTCACTTTTAACATGGGAAAGAAAACTGGGCTGTTAAAAAAAAACTTCTCATCTTTTAGCTTTTGTTTTTCAGGAAGAAAAGCTTTTTGGCAGCCCAAGTCCCACGATTACCCCTCAGTGTGCTCTGAGAGGAAGGACCGCTGTGACAGACGGATGACGGTGCATCAAGACAAAGAGGGAGTGAGTGACAGAAGGACTTCCCCACGTGGGTCAGACTTAGGGTTTTCAGTAACCCAGCTGCAACTAGCTTAACATGCACCTTCTCTGCTCTCTAATATACAAATTTTTAGTTTCTCAGTAAACTTCAAAAGATAAAGTGCCTTCTAAGAAGAAAGATTCAGACTAGATTATGAAAACTAGGATAAATGGAAAACCAAATACTTTACTTGGATTACATGTTTGGTGGGCATTATTTTTCATATTTGCTACATTAACTAACAGTGAAAATTTAGCTTAAGCTAACTTAAGAAGCTCTTTTAAAAATATACCTCTACACATAGTTCAACGGCATTTTTCTTGATAAACAAATAACCTTCAATGATCACTGTATTCTCCCTGGATCCACCAATTTGTTAGGCCTAAATTCTAACTTCAGGTTGCTGGGTTACATTTTATTATTTTATGAGCTATAATCAGAGAAATGAGGTTTACACAAAGCTTAAATCTTAAAGGGAAGTGCTTTTTTATCTCAGACTGAGCATTTACAAGGGCCCCTTTAAAATAATTATCCATTCTGCTAGGAAACTAATCTCTGGTACTTTAGTAAACATCTTTACGTTATTTTAAAAATAAGTGGCTCTCACGGTTGAAAATGAATGGCTGAGTGCTCTGGTTGCTATACATCAGCATGACATGAAGAAGGCAGAACACGGGGCAGTCACTGTGTATCCAGGTGATTAGTAAGGCAGTGGCAAGTCTCTTAGAAGTAATTTATTCTTAAAATGGAATAAAATGCTACCATAATTTTTACTCCAGTTAAGAAATTCTAATAAAAACCTGAGGATGAGATGTAATTAATAGTTCTATGAAATGAGCTGCCATGGGTGATATGAGGGCCACGCAATATTAATTCCTTACGTTTGGTCTGCTCCTAAGATGTTCATCAAGTGGGGTGATAATCTTCATCTGAGACAGGTGAACTCTGCCAGTGTCTTCTCCCTTTTGGCATTCGAAGTAATTATTTTCTGCCTGCTTCAGCATCACAAGTACATCCCCACGCTGTAAGGTAAAACACCACTCTCTGAAGCAATTATTATTTCATAAAACATTATTACTTTTTCCACATTTTAATCTTTGGAGCCTAAGGCACTTAATAATGCAGTAACAGAGGCTGGTGACTTTTTTACATTTGTCAGTAAAGAAAGAGCTCTACTTTACCTTACAAGAGAGTTCTCCAGGGTTTTGCGGGACAATGTCTTCATTGGCAATTCCATGAGGCACAGACAGCTTAAATGTAAACCAGTAAAAGGATTATTCACAATCAAACCACCCCCTCATAAATTGCTGGTTACTGGGGACCTGACAGGTGTGCCTGAAGTACAGCTTCTCCAGGGAAATCTTGACCTGGCTTCCTTATGCTCTGGGTCTAGCGGGGCCTGCCATTTCTCATGGAGACTGAGTCCTTGGGGGTGTGGTGCTGAGTCCACAGCAGCCGAATGTGGCCTAAAGTTCTCCTTAACGACCAGAACCAGGAAGTCCTATTCTACAGGAGAAGGTCCACCAAGTCCTCTGGGTATCTGAAGGGTAAGTCAGCACCTGACCTCACAGCCTGTTGACGGCTGCCTGAGTTGGGGTTCTCAATGGCTACTGTCTTCTGAGAAGGCTGAATGGGGACTCGTACCCCCTCTATAGTGCTTGGCTGACTGCTTCCATTTGCCTTGAATCTCACCTTCTACAGCCTCTCTGCTACCAAGCATCTACTTCAACCCGCGTCACTGCCTGACCCCAGTCACTTCCTAGTCCACAAGGCTATGTCTGATCTTGGAATGGTTTTTACATCCGTACCCCACCCTGGTCAGGGGACTCTGTCCCCTGCCTTGGTCAATTCTGGCTGATGAGTATAGGGCAGGGAACCTTTACAATGTAAAGGCATACCCAGAAGATGTGATGGCATAAGCTCACTTCCAACAAGGAAAGAGAACCTGCTTGGGCCCTTCTACCACTCAGGAGCCAAGATGCAGAGTGCACGGGGTGGGTGGTGGTGCTTCCCAGCATTCCTGTCAGAATCCCAGGCTCCCAATGTACCCAGGTCCCCGGTTAGCAATCTAATGGTGGGACAGCTTTAGAAAAATAGGAATTAAAAAAAAATTATTTCATAAAGAGACATACTACTGTAATATACCATTATTTTAAATTTACTGAGTTCTTCAAATGCTTTATTGACATTTCACAGCTATGCTGAG
The DNA here is from genome assembly GCA_007922815.1 of Macrotus californicus. Classification (NCBI taxonomy): domain Eukaryota; kingdom Metazoa; phylum Chordata; class Mammalia; order Chiroptera; family Phyllostomidae; genus Macrotus; species Macrotus californicus. The sequence goes on along the minus strand of VMDR010011102.1, from coordinate 24,280 downwards.
AATCATAAACAAAATTTGGTTTCTCCTGAGTGAGGTTCTTCATGGAATGATCAATGCAAGTACAGACTTCATAACTAGTAACACTATTTTCTTTTCTTTTAGTAATGCTATTTTCATAGTATGGCTTAGGGTTAAGAGCATGGGCTCAGAGTCAGTGGATGTGTGTTCAAAAGTTGGCTCCACCATTAACTAGCTTTGTGACCCTGGACAAGACACTGAATGGCTCTGTGTCATTCCCTCATCTGTATAACAGAGATCATAATAGTATCTACCTCACAGGGCTGGTGTGAGGAATAAATCATATTTGGCCCATAATAAATACTCAACACATCAGCTACTACTTTTATTTATTCACTATTGTTAAGAAACATAACCCAAAAATAATCCCTGGGTTTTAGCAATTAAAACTTTCATCAGTTTAAATGAATATGATTATATATGAATACACTACCTCTTCCTTATCTGTCTATGGAGGATTTTGAAAAATCCCAATGGCTTAAAGCAAAAATAATTTCTGGCGCAATGATGGAAATGTAGCACAATATAAAATCATTAGCTGCTGTTTTTGGTAAAAGCTCATGTCATACAGTTGTTTAAAAAGTACAAACAGTCCTGATGTCCTTATCTTTATTTGTTCTAGATTGTATCAGGTTAACCTGACCAAGGTGAAGAGAGGACATCAGCTTTGTTTTTAAGTATGGGAAATGACTTTAAGGTCATATGATGAGAAAAAATATTCATAAGAGAACAAAATTAATAACTCAACTATCTCAATTATTGATGAAAACTTCTAACTGGTAACTATTAAATGAACCATGATAATTAGGTTTATAAAAGGGGAAAATCAGGGAAAAACCATCCATCTAAGTAAGACATTTCTATTTTAAATTTTACTCTGTGGGCAAGGGATATTTAAAATCTGCCAAAGTTACTCCCATTAGTCTAATCTATTGGGTCAGGTTTTTCAGAGTTTCTGTTTGGTCAATCCCTGTCTGCACTACTTCTTCTTCCTACATTTCTCCTAATAATGAAACCTTGCTTTAAAGACCTAGGTTAATTAAGACCTAAGTACGCCTATGGCCTACTTATTTAAAGCACTCTTAGGGTCAAGGGTCAAGTCCACATTTGCCTCATCTTCTTCTTCTAAGGAATATTGGATCTTATACATTACTTTAGGATAAATCTCTTGACCACAAACATCTTTAAAAGCAAAATTTACCATGTATTTCCTGTAGAGAGGGTGTCCTGGTTTAGGGCGAGGGGGAAGCACTGGATCTTGACTTTTAAAAACTTGACTCTTGGCCTTTGAGAGTCTGGATACTAAGTTATTTTGTTTCTTCTGAAGATCCATGTCAGAAGAAGACCGATTAAAAGGCAGTTTTTTATTTGATGTTCTGGTTGCAGAAAGTCTGGGGGGAGGTGGTCTTTCAGGGGGTGCCTTGGGGGGAGGTTGCCGAGCTGGTGTGACTTTTCCATTTACAGGTCTGAAAGGCAATGTGGGAGCTGTGAGTCAGAGTTTGATCAGTATTAGGTTCTGCTTTGTCTCCTCTCTCTCTCCCTCTCTCTCTCTCTCTCTCTCTCTCTCTCTCTCTCTCTCTCACACACACACACACACACACAGAGCTCTCTACTAGGGTAATACAATTACCTAAACATGCGGTGTTTGCTATTTCTGAGTAGATGGCTGCTGCATTAAACATTATATTATTGGAGGAAATGCCATGATGTTCCAGCTTCCTCTTATCTTGCCCTAGAGATTCATCAGTTCAAGACAAGTATTTACTGTCATGCGCTCTCCAAGGCCCCATTTGCTCTTAAACATGACTGTTTCAGGAAACAAAGCACTTTCCACCAAAGTCTGAGATGAAAAGCTTATAATGAGATATCAGGTTTATATTATGTGGTCGAGTCCATGATTATAAAAGGAACTTCAAACTCCCCTAATATTCATGTAATAGGAATTAATATTCCAACTCTAGTTGAGATTAATAAAAAGAAAGTTGTTTTGAAAATGAGATAGTTGAGATTAATATAAAGAAAGTTGTTTTGAAAATGAGATAGGACAATCATCCATTACTTTGAAAGCCTTTCCTTAACCCCTATAACAAAAATAATTTCCAATATAGTAACATCTTCTGATAGCATCACAGCTTTTTGTTCAAACAGCCCTGGAACTCAGGAAGGCAGGTCAATACTGAGTTCACAAAGCCTGTCTCCCTTTGGAAATGCCCAAACCAGGCTGGTTTCTCACAACGGGGAGTGGGTGAAGGTGTGAGTGTGTGATTGTGTATTCATTCCAGAAGCGCAGTTGTTTTAGGTTCAGAAAGGAGTCTTGGTCATTTGAAGAAAAGTAAGAGATCCATGTTTGAGTTCTGTGAGTTTTTGGACTGTGTTAAAAGAAAGAAGTAGAGATTCCTACAACCTGCTGCCAGAGCAGACTGTAGGCTAGTGGCCTGGGTGAATTCATGAGTTTAATGTATCTCTAAAAGATCTGTTCTATGGTACAAAGCAGTCCAGTCTCTGAGTCACCCAGCTAACTTTTAGTTGTTCTCCAGCTAACTTTTTAAAAGCCTTCCCACACTTACCTTGGGGGCAGCCTTGGGGGTCCTCGCACAGAACCTCCTGTTTGACCAGCCTGGTCGGATTCCTGCAAGTATCAGAATTTTTTTAGTTATGGTTCATCTGAAACAAGACCTCGTAAAGAGGAATTGTGGACAACTTCTTGGCTGGATCTATAAATGAAAATGTAGCTGAGTTAGAGAAAGTAAAGCAAGTTAGAGAGAAAGTAGGGAAAGTTTTTAGTCTTAAGCAATATTAACTTATGCTGCGTTCCCACCTACAATGTCCATATCCGAATGCAAGGGAAGGCAGAGAGGAGACTGGGGATATGGCCCAACCAATTGCCTGCATGGTCACACACCCAGCCCATTCGCGAGGCATCAAGGATGATGTTTAAATCATGGCAGGTTAACATAGTAGCAATGTAAGCAGGAACTGTGGGGAATAAAAAACCCCGCAACATACGGCCTTTATTCATCCCATGAGGACACATAAGACATGCACTGCTGCTAGTAAGCGAAGTGGTGATTGTTCGCTTAGAACAGGCAGACCTCTCATCACTGGATGGTTTACGCATTGTGCAGTGGGTTCTGAACTAGAAGGAGGTAGTAACAATAAGAGAAGTTTAAGGGATGGCCTGAAAGAAAGGCATGTGTGGAGGAAGAGAAAAGGCCCCAAAAAGCAGAGAACTTGTACCACTGCAGCAAAGGAAAGCGTATAAGGGGTAATGAGAAAAACAAAAGACAGCTTGGAACGTTTTAGCTTAACAGCAGATGAGAGAAACTGGAAGTGTGGAGATCAACAGGGAAATTTCTCTGCAGAAAGGGGCTCCAACTGGGCTATTTAAATAGCTTTCCTGGACATGTTCTAGCTCAAGGATTGGGAAATGAGTACAATACGTGGAAAATATTTTCAGATGTTATGTTGAATAAGAAGTTAAAGGATCTCAAAGCCAAAACTTCTGTTTTTGTAGGGTAAAGTCCTCACCAAATTCTTCAAATTCTGTCTGAATCTCTCTCTCTCTCTTTCAACTTTTTCTTCTTTCTAAGCCCCTAACATTGAAATCCAGGAAATGATATTTCTCCAAGATCTCATAATGGGGGAAAATGCCAGCCTTTTGAAACTATACTGCCTTTTTAAAATAAAACTATACATTGGGAGATCTTTAAGCTAATTCAAACTGTTTCCCTCTTTCACTTATATATACATAAGTGAGTTAAAACTCACTTCCACGGTTTTTAATTCAAACAGCATATTTATAATTTTTCCTTAAATACCAAATGATTAATTGCCAATAACTGCAACCACTGAAATATGTTTCAATGTTTTAAAATCCCATTTTTAAAAACAAATTAAGCTTGCCCTTAAAACTTGGTTTCACTAATGAGTTCAGTTAATGTAGTGAAGAGAGTCACCAGCTCATAAACCCTGCAATATTCCAGGCTATAATCCATGCCTTATAAATACGCTGCTGCCTATATTTCCCCCGACAAATACTGCTATGATACTTGAAAAATTCATTTATTTCTTTGCCCACTTTTAAAATTAAAACAAGCAGAAAAACACTCTAGCAGACAGGCAGATTCTTTTATTGCTTTTCCTCAACATTATAGTTGTTAGATATCTTAACAATGAAAAGCAAATTTTTAAAAATATGAATGTATAGCCCTGGCTGGTTGGCTCAGTGGACTGAGCACCGGCCTGCAGACCAAAGGGTCGCTGGTTCAATGCCCAGTCTAGGACACATGCCTGGGTTGTGGGCCAGGTCCCCAGTAGGGGGTGCCTGAGAGGCAACCACATGTTGATGTTTCTCTTCCTCCCTTCCTTCCCCTCTCTAAAAATAAATAAATAAAATCTTTTAAAAAAATGAATGTATAGCCCTGGCTGGTGTAGCTCAGTGGATTGAGCGTGGGCTGTGAACCAAAGGGTTGGTTCGATTCCCAGTCAGGGCACATGCCTGGGTTGCAGGCCAGGCCCCCACTGGGGGCCACATGAGAGACAACCACACACTGATGTTTCTCTCCCTCTCTTTCTCCCTCCCTTCCCCTCTCTCTAAAAATAAATAAATGAAATCTTTAAAAAAATGAATGTATAAATTTGACATAGAAAGTTATAGATGTACTGTAATATATACACACTTGTACATATCATATAATCCTAGTCTAGTACCAAACACTAGATGTACTTTTCTCCAGATGGTATTATTTTACAAGTCTTAAATATCTATTTCTTAATTTTCTACAATGAACAAACTCTAAATCACAAAACAAGGCAGTATACTCACATCCCTAAGGGATGTTGGGCACCTTTTGAAAGGCACTGCTACATCTGACACACTGAGAACAGGGGGCTGGTTACTGCAGAAGCCCTTGCCTTAGTATTTGCTCAAATTCAAGTTTATGCACAGGTTCTACAAACAGTCTTTAAAAACCTTTGGTTGATTAAGACTCTCCCCCTCTCCAGTACTCCACACATAACTGGGGCCTCTCTGCGTCTGCATTTCACAGTATTTCTCTACTCTGACTTCCCTGCATTCTGGCTTTTGATGTGTTTAGATAGGTATTCTAGTTCCTGGAGGAGTTGGTTTTTCTGGTGTACTGTCCCTGTAGACATTTTTGTTTATCTGCTTTGGAATTCTTCCTTACATTCTAATTTCAAAATAATTTCCATTTTTTTCCTGTATTTTCAAAAGACAGACATTTCCCCCAAGACCACACCCGTGTCTGTTGGAATTACTGAGCAGTCTCTGCGAATGCTGCTTCTCTACTTTCCCCAGGAACTGGCACCAGTTCTATGTCCTCAATTCACGGGCTGGATTCTGTGCTTTCGCTGTGATTCCCTCCTGCCCCAGTTGGCAGCCTACTTGGGGAAGGCTTTGGGCACACCTTGGGTTCCCATGGTGGGCAACAGGGCACACAGAAACATCTGCTCTTGCTCACAGAATGACTCCAGTGGCTCCTGGTACTCCTCACCCTGGAGTCCCTCATCATTGAAGTGAAGCAAGTGAGTTTTTGCAGTAACAGCCATTTGTCCTGAGATGGAAAGTCCCCCAGCACTCAAGGCGGGAGAAACAGTAGAGGGTTTTTTCCTGTGCCTCATGGGAAGACACAGCTGGCAGAAGACCAAGCCTATCCTCATGGGTCATTACACTGCAGAAATGGTTTCTCTAGAGATCCTCACCCATACCTGAAGTCTTGATGGCCTCTGGTATAAATTCCATTCAGTAATTGTAGTTCTCAGACGAAAGGAATTTCTCACAGATCTGACTTTCTGGACCTGGAAATCTTGTTGTGTGACATCAGCCAAATCATTTAATTTGTGGTCTGTTTCTCATCTTTCCTTCCTTCAGAGCCAGTATGTCTATTATGGTATGTACTTATCACAGTTCAGCACAGTGTACTCTGACTCCCTTTTGTAACCAGTGGACAGGATTTTCCTTATGTTGTTCATGTGAGGTACGAACAATTGTGAGTGCAGTTTATTCTAACTATATAAACTAATGGCTTAGTTTATTCTAACTTCCTTTTCTTGTTTTTCAAAAATGTGGGTTGCTTTGTGGACTGCTTAACACCAACTGTAGTTATACCTAATACTTAATACAGTTTTATGATTTACAAAGCCCATGACTTGATGAATGATATGTATGCCTACTCATCATCCTCTCACTCTCTTTTATAACCCTTTAGAGTAGATGCCAGGAACCTTCTCCTCCATGAAAATTTGAGATTTTCCTATTCAACAATAGTATGGTAGGGGCCCTATCATCTTCCTTTGGGATTTCTTGGCCCAATTTTAATAAAAATTTATTACTGAGCACTTTGAAAATGCAAGTGATTGCTAAATTTTAATTCAGCCTACAGGAAAATCTCATTAACTTGATACTGGCTAATTCAATTTAATGCATTCTTCAAAGAAATTTCTCTTGAACTAGAAGATTAGATGGTTTGCATGTAAAATAAGCATAGTTAATGTACAATGTAAAACTATTATGAAATTTGAACTGAAAATTTGGTTCACAGGTTCAAGCATGTGAAGACATGGAAGCTAAATAACATGTCACTAAACAACAAATGGGTCAGCAATGAGATCCAGGTGGAAATCAATAGGGTAACAAATGAAAATGATGACACAACAATCCAAAAACTGTGGGACATTGAAATCCAGTGAACAAAATAAACAAACAAAATAGAAAAAGACTCATAGATACAAAATAAAAACTGACAACTGTTAGAGGAGTGGGGGATTAGGGAGCTGGGTAAAAGATGAAGAAATTAAACAAAAAAGAAAACAACTCACACACACAGACCACAGCATGCTGATGGTGAGAAGTGGGTAAAGTAAGAAGAGGGTAAAGAGAGGCTAAATGGAGTGACGGGGGTAGACTTGACCTTCGGTGGTGAACACACAATGCAATATACAGATGACGTGCTACGGAACTGTATGGCCGAAACTTGTATGATTTTATCAATGTCGCTCCAATAAATTTAATAAAAATTTAAAAAAGAAAAAAAAAGAATTGGTTCCTTTTGAAAGAAACCTTAAAGATAACCTATCATATGTGAATTTCAAAAAGTATGGGAAATGGTATTAGGTTGAAAAAAAAATACATGTTTAAAACTCTTTGTCTACCATCTGTTAACAAGTACATGGTAAAGCACTCTTCTTTAAATTCAAAAATAATTTTTTCCTAAATTTCAGATTAACAAATTCTCATGGTAATTAGCTTAAAATGATGTCATTAATTGATATTTTAAATAATAACTTATAATAAAGTAAATCTAATTCCAAAAATACTACAGGTTTTTAGAGATTTTTTTCTTGACTTTCTCATTTTAGTGCCATTTAAAAGGCACTGCCATTATATTGGTATAAGACAAATTATTTTATGATGAAGTACAATGAATTGGCCTACTTCTCTTTTGTATAGGGATTTTTAAAATATAAAATATCACATTAAGTAATTACATGGGCTTAGAAACTGATTTGTCATAAGGGTATTATTAAAAATCTGACCAGTAGTAAAATAATTTGGACATCAGCTGAGTTTTTAAAATTAGCTCATCGACTGGTCTTCAACCTGCAACAATCTGTAACGACCACTTACCAAACTTCTTGTTCTGTCAGCGTCACTGGGTTTTCCAGACACTGTACTAGAAGTGTTTCCAATAGGCTTTTCAGTTGGGAGAGGAGGTGGGCTTTGTGGATCTTCATGTAAACCTGGAAAAATAGCAGTAACTTATCAACAACTTCTGCTCTTTGGGGATTCCAAAGGATGAAGTAATTGCAGTTTGGTTCCTTAGGAAAGATCCACACAAAGAATGGATAGCTAAGCAAATGAGAAAGAGCTCCCAGCAAATTCAGAAAACTGGCGGGTTAGTAGACATCAGTTACAAAATGTTTTACAGAGAGTAAAAATAATGCTAAATAATTACAACAGCAGCCAACATTTTTGAGAACCTTCTATGTGCCAGGCATTATATTAAGGCACTTTACTCATATACATTCCATCCAACATCTACCCATGTGCTAGATCTGCGCAGTCCACTAGCTGGTAGTCATATTTAAGCTTAAATCTTAATTATTTAAAATTAAATAAAGTTAAAATTTCAGTTCCTCAGTTGCACTAGCCACACTTCAAGTGCTCAATAGCCACATGTGGCTACTGGCTACCATATTGTACAGCACAGATATGGAATATTTCCATCTCTGAAGAAAGTCCTACTGGACAGCACTATACTAGATAATATCCTACCCATTTTATAGATGAAGAAACTGAAACTTAGAAGAAAATATATGAGCCATATGAGGTCTTCATGCTAGTACTTGTCAGAACCAGGGTTTTGAATTCAAAAGGCTGTGCTCATTGTATAATAGGCATGCTGCTTCTTAATAGGTGGTGTGCCCAACCCTTCCCCATCCAAATAGTTAAATGTGTTTTGTGATTCATTAGCTCCAGATTAAGGGACTTAACTGCCCCCTCAATTTAATGAACAATATCTTTAAATCAAAACTACATCCTTAACTCAGCAATTGTGCACCCCAACTTATTTTATAAAGAAGAAAACAAAAGTGACCAGATTTAATTAGTGACAGCTAATTAAAATCTGTCTGTGAAAATGCTTGGAGAGAGGATGACTGTAACCCACTAAAGGACGCTAAAACCAGCTTTTACACATAGGCTTAGTCATTTACAGGAGAGGAGAGGTTTTTCCCCTCTTTCAAAAGAACAATCTCTGACTCCATTTCACATTAAAAAACCTATAACAAGAGGAGGATTTGTCAGGTTCCTATTTTATTCATAGACAGAAAAACACTCAAAAGCAGGAGAATACCCATGCCAACTACTAGGGCAAACAATGATTTAGAGAGACAAGCGCTCCTGGTGAGAGGCAGCACTGTTCTGGGAAGTGAGACACACGGGAACACTCCCACTCAGTCACCATCTGGAAGCCCTTCTCTGCGCTGCAGTCTCCTTATTCTTAACAAGAAAGTAATGAATCGTTTGGATACACCACGGTTGTGACAAACAATTAAGGGTACAAAGTCGTAGCGATATCGGAGTAGCGAGGAGACAGCTGACTGGACTGGCAGGAAGGGACATGCGAATTATCTGCTGTGGGTGTGTGGGGGGTTGGGGATCTTTAATTTCAAATAGTGGTCAGCAGGTTCCAGTGACAGAAGTCGCACTTGAGCAGAGACCTGAAGGGTGGTGATGGAGGGAGCCACGCAGGTGACTGGGAAAAGGACATCCCCATCAGAAGGAGCAGGTGCCCAGGGAAGGAGCTGCAGGAGTCCTGCACCGCAAAGCTGTTCCTTCCTTCACGGGTCCATTCCAAGTCCTTCAGGCACCAAAAGTCTTACTTTTTTTCCTCCACAGCGTATATACATTGCTTGATAATTATAATAATAAAATTCTAGGGATCTGGGGTTTTTTTATTAAGATTTTATTTATTCATTTTTAGAGAGAGGAGAAGAGAAGAAGAAAGAGGGACAGAAACATCAACGTGTGGTTGCCTCTCATGCACCCCATACCAGGGACCTGGCCCGCAACCCAGGCATGCGCCCCGACCGGGAATCGAACCGGCAACCCTCCGGTTCCCAGCCCAAGCTCAATCCACTGAGCTACACCAGCCAGGGCGGGATCTGGGTTTTTGACATAAATGGAAATGACCCTTAGAGACTGGTGCTTCGGTTCCCTCACATAAAGCAGTATAGGATTCAACTTTCTAATAGTTTCTGGAGCTTTGTCAGGATAATAAATAAAGCTGCTTCCCCAGTATACCCTTGACAGGGTTTCAGGACTGTTAGTACAATTTATAAAGTGCAGAGGAGAGGTCAGGTTATGCTGATTGGAATAATAATATACTTCCTATATATTACAATAATATGGCAGACATATATAATTTTATTAGTTACCAGTTTAACCACTTTCCTACCATACCTTTACAAGAGGCACTAAGATATTATAATTATTCTGAGTTTGTCTCGCTCTACTCTCTTCTAAAGACAATGTTAGAGAGAAATGAAATCCAAATTTACTGTACTAATTGTCTAAAGAATTATTTTAAAAAGCCCCAACTTGCTTTTAAGTGTCCTTGACTATGAATAAAAATAAATGGCTGATTACACATCATTTCAAAAGCAGACTTTGATAAAATAGCATATATTTCTCCCAGGCCCTTGGAGAAGCAGATAAAGAAGGTGGAGAAGTGCTTACATTTTCCTGGTTTGGCTGGAATTCGAATCACAGTGGGCTTCCTGGCGGGTGCTGGCTGAACCGTTCGTTCTTTCGTTGGTTCTGTTTTTGTGGGGAGCTGAAAGGGATCTGATGAAAAACACAGTTTACTCTGCATGTTTTAGTTAACATGGGCTCAAACAAAAAACCTCATTCATAATTAAAGAGTCATATTTTTCATGCCCCAGGGAAAACTATTCATGGATAAACAAAATCTCAGTTTGCAGCGACAAAAACAAAGTCGGAGCTCATGAAAGGACATAACTTGATGCTCTGTAAATAATTCATATGGCTTTTCTTCCTCTGTGATGAGAGAGATCCAGAACAATCTTGAATTATGTAGAAGCTATCTTTTATGGGAGTGCAATCATTTCATAGACGTCCGCCTGAAAACGAGAGCCCATTGAACCGAGGAGCCCATTTCCCCCTATTCTGAAGCCGCCCAGACTCCCCAGGAAGAGCGGCCTCTGCTCCCCACACTCCTGTGTCTGTGGAAACTTACCCACGGGGCTCACCAAGGCCGCCACCCTGCCCAGCACCGTGGCTGGCACATGGTGGGTGCTCAGCAGAATCTTGCATTTAATACTTTAGTAAAACTACAGTTCTGTAACATGTAAATGAAAACAGTTTTATCCTGGAAATAAAATACGACATCTACTTTTAAATATTTAATTTTGGGGCAACAATACATGACTTGGCATTTGTCTATCACCCTCCGAAGGTGTCGCTCACTAGCATTCGCATATGTATGCATGTCTAGCAGGTGCCAACAACAGTGCTGGGTGGGGAGATATGACAGGTAAGCACAACCCTATTTTAAGTGTATTACCTGCCACCTAAGAAGGGCCCCAGATGGCATGCTAGGTAAAATTATCATTAGGTCACTGAGAAAAAAACTGTATGACCCTCTATGGAACCCTGTCTATCAGTTCACAAATGAGGCAAGTCTCATCTAAGTTCCAAAACCAACTCAAGATTATCAAAACAACATCAAACTTTTAAAAAAGGCTCTTGTAATAATATGATGTTCTTTTACTGTAACCTATGTCCTCACAAACAAACAAAGCTCCTTCTTTTAGGTCTAAACAAATTCTTTAATCCTTATTTTGTTACAATATTATTTTTTACTTCAAAGTAACATTTATTACAAAGATGGGAAACATTAAGAAACATGACAATAACTCTTCTGTGACCCCCCCCCCCCAGAGGTAATTGTTATCTAAAACATGGTGTATCTGTCTACAGTTTTTTCTAAAGAACATGTATTGTTATGTAGGTATTTTGCCCAACAAAAACAGGACCATTTTATATCCATTTGTTGGTGATTTGCTTTCCCTTCCTTACACAGCATCGCTGGGTGCCTGCCCCTGCTGCACATCAAACACTACTACTCTAGGTGCTGGGAAAGCCTGAGCAGACAAAGCAAAGAGCTCTGCCCTCACAGCCCTCGCACTGCAGGAGCAAGGTAGAGACAATAAATGATGAGTGTGATAAGTAATTCATGTGGTACCTTAGAAGGTGAGAGGCACTACTGAAAAAGGGAAAAGGAGAGCAAGGTGGGCCACGTCCAGGGTTGGCACAAGAGAAGCAGGGTGCGGCATGCAACAGGAGGGCCAGGGTGGGAGGGTGCCATGGCCGCCTTTCTGACAACTGGATTCTCCATGTTCTAATAGTCCTTCCCACTTGAGTAATATACCTCTGGTCTTTAGGAAACAGCAGTACCAATGGATAACAAGGGGTAGGGACATTTGTATTAATGCCCACTATTGAAAATGTGGCCCAAATCTGAACTCCCCAACTAGTTCATTTATTCCGAGTAACCCTAGCTAAAACAAAAGAATTTGAAGACCCTTGACATATATTTTATTCAAATACAGGAAATACAGGATATGGTATCTTTCCTCTGTGTGTATCTTTCCTTTCTGTTCTTCTCTCCCCCCCCTCCACCCCCCGCCATGGCCTCTGCTTGGCCTCTGTGGCCTCTGTTGGCACACAGTGACCTCCAAGGAGCCGCCTCCCTCCCCCAGCTGCTGCAGAAACTTGACTGTTCAGGAACTTGTCCGTCCTCCCACCCCCCAGTCTTGGCTGAAATATCCCATTCTCTAGGGTTGTTCTCTGTTGGGAAAAGGACCAAAATCTCAAGAAAAGGATTAAGGCTAATGATTAATTTTTCATTGTGTTCTACCCTTCAAGTGGCACTTCTGCTTTCAAGGATGCTTTTGGTACCTGTAATCTGCTGGTTATTAGTGTAGGTTTTTAGTTGATGACTGGGGAGACAGGGGTGGAGGGAAGAGAAAATCCTGAGCATGGAATGACTTCAATTGTTTCCCAACTCACACTAAATTCTGGGCCAGTATACCACCTACACACTCTCACATTCCAGGAGTGAGGACACTGAACAAGGGAGGCAAGGAAAGGAGGAACGAAGCCACTCAGGCCCTTACAGGGCCGCGCACAGGGGCATCCAAATGTGCTTGCTTCTGGGGTGCTTTACCCAGAATCCCCCACACTGTGCAGCAGGTCTCACCACTGCTTCAAAGGGTCCAGTCACTTTTTTTAAACCTAAAGAATTTAAACTGAAGTAGCAGAGATACAACTCCAATACAAAGTATTCAAGAAGCCTAGCTACCTACTCTTACTCTAGAAAAAAAATTTTCTTCAATACAGTGGAGCAAGGAGGTCTGAGTGTTCCTGCACTGCGGGCTGTTTGGCAGGGCTCTGGTTGATGACCTACCCCAGCTGTGCTCACTGAGTTAGTGAACTCAGCATATGCCTCCCTGCCTGCATGCTGTCCTGGGCTGTAATCCAGACCAGGTGTGCAGATTAATGGCGGGGTGGGGGTGGTGGGAAACAAACAGCATCACTTCAATGAGAAGGGAGAGTCAGCGGCCTATTTTTCACTTGATGATGGTGTGCAAGTCTCTCTCTAGTTACCCAGTATGAAGTTTACTTTTATGCTTTTTCATGAGGGGATATCTTTTTCCAAAAGATATGTAAGTGGACAACATACAGGGCAAGGATAGCGCTTCATGTTGGGGAACTTCAGGAACTGCCAGGTGGGAAACTGGATCACTGACGCTATTGAAATGTTTAAAGTTCAAAACTTGGAGGTATCTCACTATGTGATATCAAACTATATGACAAGACTATAGTAATCAAAACAGCATGACATTGGCAATAAAAATAGACACAAAGCTCAATGGAACAGAATAGGAAGCCCAGAAATAAACCCACATTTATAGTGAATTAATCTATAATAAAGGAGGCAAACATATATAATGGAGTAAAGACAGTCTCTTCAATAAATGGTGCTGAAAAAACAGAGCAAATACATGCAAAAAATGAAACTAGGCCACTTTATTATACTATATACAAGAATAAACTTAAGATGCATCAAAGGCTTAAATGTAAGACGTGAGACCAAAAAACTCCCAGAAGAAAACATAGGTAGTAAACTCTCTCACATTTCTCTTAGTAATATTTTTTGATATATCTTCTCTGTCAAGAGAAACAAAAAAAGAGGGGGAGTGTTGGGGGGAAGGGGTATGCATGGTGGAGGGGGGGGGAAGATGGGACAACTGTAATAGCATAATCAATAAAATATATTAAAAATAAATAAAAAAGAGTGAGCCCTGGCTGTTGTGGCTCAGTGGACTGAGCTGAGTGCTGGCCTGCAAACTGAAAAGTCACTGGTTCAATTCACATTTAGGGCACATGCCTGGGTTGCAGGCCAGGTCCCTAGTTGGGATCAATGTATCTCTTGCACATTGACATTTCTCATCTTCTCTTTCTCTGTCCCTTCCTCTAAAACTAAATAAAATAAAACCATAAAAAAAGAATATAATCTTACCATCTGTGACATATGGTGTGCCTAGAGGGTATTATGTTAAGTGAGACAAGTCAGATATAGAAAGACAAATGAAATATGATTTCACTTATATGTGGAATCTAAGTAACAAAATAAATGAACAAACAAAATAGAAACACAGATTCACAGATACAAAGAACAAATGAAGGGCTGTCAGATGAAAGGGGGGTGAGGGGGTGAAAAAGGTAAAGAGATTAAGAAGTATAAATTGGCAATTACAAAATAGTCATGAGGATGTAAAATACAGCACAGGGAATATAATCAATAATACTGTAATAACTATGTATGGTGCCAGGTGGATACTAGATTTATGAGGGGGTCACCTTCTAAGTTATGCAAATGTTTAACCACTATGCTACACACATGAAACTAATATAGTATTAAATGACAACTGTAATTGAAAATTTTTAAAAAATTGGCTGGTGTGGCTCACTGGATTAAGAGCTGTCCTGAGAACCAAAGGGTAACTGGTTGATTCCCAGTCAGGGCACATGCCTGGGTTGTGGGCCAGGTCACCAGTAGGGGGCGGGTGAGAGGCAACCACACACTGATGTTTTTCTCCCTCTCTTCCTCCCTTCTTTTTTCTCTAAAAATAAATAAATAAAAAAACTTTAAAAAAAAAAAAAAGGAAAATTTTTTTCAATGTTTAAAGTTCACAATATTTGACCCATAGTCCACTTTTGAAAATTTACTCTTTAGAAACAAAAACACCAGTAGAAGTAAAAATGTTTTTAAAAATGTTTACTGCAGCATTTTTGTAGTGGCAAAAAAATATCCGAAACATTATTAACAAACAAAACAACCTGAATGTTGAACCAACTATGATGCACTCAGGCAGGTATAAGGAAATGAGGAGTTGGACTTACATCTACCGGTCTGAAGAGAAGTCCATAAATCTCAGTTAGGTGGAAAAAAAACCAAGCTGGTGAGTAATGAGTACAGTATGTTAAAAATTTTTATAAGAAGCAGGAAAAAAATATACATACACATGCTTTGCTTTGGAATGTCCAAAGGCACAGAAGGCTACATACAACACTGTTCACACTGGTTGCTCTGGGAATTTGGGTCAACTGGACAGAGATTAATTTGTTTATTTCACGAAATGTTTGTACTGTTTGAGTTGTTACAACAAATATATGTTACTTTGTAACTAAAAATAATTCAATAATAAGAAAAAAGTTTTAAGAGGAAGCTGAAATTAATATTCCTGTCAAACAAACAAAAATAAGAACCATTTAAAAGGGGAAAGCCCTGGCTGGTGTGGCTCAGTGGATTGAGCGCTGGCCTGTGAACAGAAAGGTTGCCGGTTTGATTCCCAGTCAGGGCACATGCCTGGGTTGCAGGCCAAGTCTCCCACGTGTGAGAGGCAACCACACATTGATGTTTCTCTCGCTCTCTTTCTCCCTCTCTCTAAAAATGAATGAATAAAATCTCTTAAGAAGTAAGAGGATAAAAGGGAAAATTCTTGTCTCTTTTGTTGTTTTTTTCAAGGCAATAAAGGCCATAAAATTTTTCACAAAGTAACTAGAAAAATAAAAACTCTACTTTGATACCATTCCTCAGTGATTCTATTTAATAGGAAATAACGTAGACTTCTATTTTTCACTAATTTAGGCAGATTTAGTTTATAATAATTAGCTTTTATTTGTAACCATGAATAATACAATACTTTAGAAAACTATTATTTTTAAAATCTCTACTTATCATAAGGCTGATGATCGGTGTGGGAGGCAGCTGTCTTTCTGCAGCAAAAATGAATGGAGATAACCCTTCCACTGTCTTTCACCTTCATTCTGCTTTATGTTCAGCTATTTGAAAGCCAGGTTCCCACCTCCTCCCCTACCTAACCAGTTTCCCCATAAAAGACAACCTTTGTTGCCAACTTTTTATACAATTTCCCAAAGACATCGCATATTTGTGTGTGTGTGTGTGTGTGTGTTTTAACACCAATAGCAGCTAAAAGACTATGAATACTATTGGAACCTTGCCTTTTTCACATAATAATATCTTGGAGGTTGGTCTGTGGCAGGAGGTAATAGGTGGTCTGCCTCTTTTTTAATCACCACACAATACTCCATTATATGGATGTGCCATAATTTATTTTAACAGTCCACTGAAAGTTATTTCTAACATTCTGTGGTCAAAGTCCTCAATCTGGGGTCCAAGAATAGGCCCTTGAAGCTCTGGAAATCATACCTCCAATTGTGCATACATGAGCTAAAGGGGGAAAGCTCTGTTCAAGTGAGAGAAAAGATTCACAAGCTAATCTGATTCTCGGGTGCTGTAACCCAGAAAGGGTGTGGAACCTCAGTGCCGTTAAGTCTCCCCATCATAGATTGTTTGCTCTTGCTTCTACAGAAAAAACACAAAGCATCTCCAAAAGAATCTGCCTACACCTCAAGAAAGTCGATGGCATTTTTCTCTACTTTTATTTGCAGTGTTTATTCTGCCCTCCTTCTAGCCCCTCACACACATAACCGATTATTCTCCACCTGCTGCCAAACTGGCAGGCCCCTTTACACCTACATCCACATGCTCTCCATCACCGGGTTGAGAAAAACACTGCTGATAATGTAGTTTTCTGCCCATTACCTGTCTCTAATAATATGCTTGTCATCATAATTAGTTTCACCATCCTTGGCTTGCTTTTCTGTCATTTCTTTCCCTGGAGTTCTGTTAACGGCAGAAATTGGCTGCTAAACTATTATTCTGGTCTGTGTAATGGGGCTGACAGCAAAAGTATTCTGCTTTTTTGACAACTGGGTATGATTTGTAAAGGTGTGAAGAGGAATTACTAATACTTCTCAACTCCATTACATTAACCTGGAAGGCATTCTACCCATAAAATGAATCCAATATTAAATTGCCTGTTTTATGAGTTTTCCTTTAATAAATTTTCTAATCTTTACAATGTTTTCATAGCTTCAGTATTTTCTGATCTCTATTTCCTGAGATTAATATGGCAACTTCATTTTATGAAAACTATTTTTATTAAATTTTCTTTATTTTTAGGGAAGAGAAAAAGAAGGGAAGATGTATTTGTGAGGTTCTCTCCTTTCTCCTGTGCTCCTCTCCCAGTTTCTGGCTGCTGCCAGGATGAGTAAGCAAGTTTTCACAAAGAGACCATAACCCTTTATTTACCTACACAGAATTAAAAATTCACAAAGCCCAAATCAATAAAGAAACAAAAGCCCCTCTACATGTTGATGAATTCAGAGATGATCCTGAAGACCCCTGGACAGCAATAAACAAAGCAACAAGGTCCAATGTATACTCCATAAAAACTGCTTTGGCAGCCATAATATGGAGGATGACACATTCGAGGAAGAAGGAGGGACTCAATTTAGGAGGCTACTGTAGTAATCTGGGCATAAAGCCCTCAAGTGGGGCTGAAGCAGGAGGGATGAAATGCAAGGAAGATTCAAGAACTATTCAGAAGGTAAACCAGCAGGAGTTGGTAACTAATTGGATATGAAGGGCAAGAAGTAACAATAACTACTAGTTAATGAGCACTTAACATGTTTCAGACCATGTGATAGGGCTTTCCTTCTTAATCACATGTAATCCTTGCAATGCCCCCATGAAAAGTATTATTATCATGTCTTATAAATTAGGAAACCAAGGCACTGTGGGGTTAGGTAAATTGCCCAAGGTCATATGCCAATTAAGTGGTAGGCCCAGCCAGGTCAGTCTGACTTCAAGTCCAACAACTAGCCACTGTGTGAGAGGAAAACTCGAGGATGATCTCTAGGATTCTCTAGGGAAGGCTTGGCGTGTGACGGTATCACCAAGTGAAGTGCAGAATACAGGCACAAGAGCAGGCTTAGAAAGGAATATAAAGTGTTCAGTTCAGTATAACTTCACAGTCAAGAGCAATGTTAAGGTCACTGAGGCCAAGCAGGTTGCACATTTTGCTAAAATGCTGCCTCAATAATTACATGTGCAATGAAGTGGTAGAAATCAAGGAACAGGAAAGGCGGATGACGAAGCATGAGACTCTATTCATGTTGAATGTATACTGTTGACCTTTCTTTTTTGAAGACGACTGTAATTATCTGCTTAATGACACAGAATATAGTCTCAGCAATTACTAAGTGCCATCCCCACAAAACCTAGGAGGTTCTACAAAAACTGATATTTCTTGGGTCTCAACAGTTTCCACTCTTAAACAACTTGCTGCTGTTGGATTTACCCATCCCTGTCCTACCTGGAGTCTTATAACACCAAAAAGGGTTAAATAAGAAAATGATATTGCCAAGACTTGAAAAGTTTTTAATGTGTTGCCTGGTTTAAGGCTTCATGAAAATGTTGGTTAGCAACATGATACAGTGAAAAATAAATTAGACTCACAATAAAAAGATTGAGTTTGCACTCTGCCTTGGATAATCATAGTTTTATGACACTGGGCAAGTTACCCATTAATCTCTCTCAGCCTCATTTTCTTCATTTGCAAATTGAGGTTAATGGTACCTAGCAGAGGGCTACTGTGAGTATTCAGTTAAATAATGGATGGCAGGTTATCTAGCAGAGGGTCTGGAACACTGCAGAAACTCAGTATGTTCTAACATTTGTCCTGCCACTCCTTATGGAAAAGAGGCATGGTACAGCCAGCTATGTTGTGTATGTGATAAATATTTAAGAAATATGTATTTGTTTTCATTTAAAATACGCCTATGCTGTGCAGAATCTTGTTTTAAATCAGAATTTACACCATTTTGATGCATGTTAAACATTTTTTAAGATGACAGCTATATATTAAGCTTATATTGTTCAAAAATTCTACCCAAATAAGAAAAGAGCAGTAAAAGAAATCTTATTAACGACAAGGAGGGAAGCTTAGTTTGATAAATCAAAGATAAGCTTCATCATCACAAGCTCCAGCTAAACAGTGTGAGAAAAATAAAAACCATACTCTGCTTCTTGGGAAATTTAATTGTCCTGATCTTGGCAAGAAACTTACAACTGTTGTCTTTGTTTACAAAACTTTGCATCCCCAAGGGAAGAGGTTATATAAAGATTAGGGGAAAAATTTGCAACACATGGCTGGTTCCTCACTCCTTGCATTGGGCCTTCTGCATTGGGCCTTCTCCACGCACTCCGGCACTCCCACACTCCCAGCGGGGCTGGAGCAATCTGAGAGCCCTTCTGGGGACACTGCACCGCTTCCCATCTAGGAGAAGTTTCCCTGGTTTCCTTCTAATGCTTGAATCTCCACCTACCAGAGCAAGGGAGCCAGCCTCACTTTTATCTAGTTTAGTCCCTCATCCCAGTCTGCTCATTCCTGGCTTGGATAATAGTAATCCATGTGGGTGTCTCTTTCTTTCTCAGTCTCCATCACCCCATCCCATATTTTCCCTTTCGCTTCCCTGTTGACTCCCCCCCACCCAGCTCCATGTTTCTCCATCTCTGTGTTTCACCCTGCCTCTACACATACACATACACTGACACATCACAAGAACTTACATACTGCAAACTAAAACAGCAAATACCATTCACGATATCCTCTGATGAGTTCAGATCCCCCCCACCCACTTCCGATGTTTACTCACCCAGAACCATCTCTGAACCAACAGAGTCTTCAACCACATTCCCAGATGGCGTGGGTAAGACATCATCATCAAAACTGATGAGGTCGAAGTCCCCTGGAGGTTTGCTTTGCAGACCTGGAACAGGGGGGTTGGCTGAGGGTCCTTCGCCCAGGGACCTGAATGCTTTGGCTTGTGATGCCACTGAGAGGCGAGGAGGAACAGTGACTGGTTTCAGCAAAGCTGCAGGGTAGGTGGGGTTTTCTGAGGAACCTGATTTCTTCGGCAGCACCGGCCGTGGAGCAGGAGTTGGGACTCTCTTGCCACTGTCAGGGATCTCAGCCACGGGCCCTCCTCCCAGAATCTCATGATTGACACTTCGTGTAAGGCCAGGATTTGGTTTCTTTGGCAATTCAGGTTTGGTTACCAGGAGGCTCCCTACTTCTTGTGGTGGAGAGTGTGGGGTGAGCCCTTCCCTAGAGGCCACCTTGAGTCTGTTTTCGTGCCAGGAGTCCAGTTCTCCAGAAGCTCTGTTAGCAGCTGGTTTGGGAGCCACAGAGGGTTTCCCTGAGGGAACAGCAGGCCTGGGGGGAAGTGTGCGAGGCGCAATCTCTGGTTTCTGGGGCAGTCCAGAGGGTTCTGTGTTTGTCTGACTATCAAACGCTTTGATCCTTGAAACAATACTATTTTGGCTTTGTTCTGTGCTCATAATGTTCATTACAGCCTGACTATCCAAGTCGTTGGTATTGTCCAACAGAGACTGGGGTCGGCCTGGGGATGGCGCCACCTCTGGGGCCACTGGGCTGGTTTTCTTGTGATTCTGCTCTTTAATGTGAGGATCTCTGGCTACTGGCCTGAGGTTGCTTTTTGATCTTGGCCTTGGCACTGGACATCTCGCAGCATTGGAGTTTTCTGGACAATTCTGTTCTTCAGAAATGTCAAAGACTATCAAAGGCCCCACATTTGTTGGAGGATCACTGGCTGAGACTGCTGGGGAAGACTGAAGAGGTTTGAGGGGTGCCGGTAGTGCTGATAAGACCAAAACGAACAGAAAGAACTTGTAACATTATAATTTGAAAGAAAAAGTAATAGAAAATACATATATTTTTAAAGATAAAGATATACATGTAGAATATCAAATGAATTTGGTTTCCTTAATTAGTAAAAAATAATTCCAAAATCAATGGGAAAGTATTTATACTCAGCTTTCTACAGAAGTGTTCAAATTATACTTATTCATATAAGAAATATTCAATATGTAATATTTTAAAATATTATTAAATTAAAAAAATTTTAATTTATGTTTTCATTTAATTTTTTAAAAAATATATTTTATTTAGCCCTGACTGGTGTGGCTCAGTGGATGGAGCACAGGCTGCAAACCAAAGGGTCGCCAGTTCGATTCCCAGTCAGGGCACATGCCTGGGTTGCAGGCCAGGTCCCCAGGGGGGGCCAAATGAGAGGCAACTACACATTGATGTTTCTTCCCCTTTCTCCCTTCCTTCTCCTCTCTCTAAAAATAAATAAAATTTTAAAAAATATTATTTTTTTATTTATTTTTAGAGAGAGGGGGAGGGAGATAAACATCGGTATACAAGAGAATCTACCAGTTGCCTCTCTCACAGCCCTATTTGGGGACCTGGCTCACAACCAAAGTATGTGCCCTGACTGGGAATTGAACCAGCAACCTTTCGGTCCACAGGCTGGCACTCAATCCACTGAGCCACACCAGCAAGGGATGATTTACTCTTTTCTTTTTTAAATACTTTATTTATTTATTTTTAGAGGGGAAGGGAAGGGAAGGAGAGAGGGGAAGGGGAGAGGGAGAGAAACATCAATGTGTGGTTGTTTCGCGTGTGCCCCCTGCTGGGGACCTGGCCTGCAACCCAGGCATGTACCCTGACTGGGAATCGAACTGGCAACCCTTTGGTCCACAGGCCTGCACTCAATCCACTGAGCTACAACCAGCCAGGGCTGATTTACTCTTTATTGTGTTTTTTTTCCATTACCATTTAGTCCCCTTATACCCTCCCTCCCCATAAAAACTGTTAAATTTCTGATTTTTAGTACTTATCACATGAACCATTTCTTTTTCGCTGTCAAAACTCCACCAATTCTTGCTTTACTTTTCCAAAGAAACATACTTTCATATGTTATCCAAATACAATGCTTTTAAAAAGCCTAACAGGACAACCACCTTTAGCATCCTATCAAGGTGAAGTTGCTAAATGTAACATCCTTCTTGATGAAAATAAAGGGCATAGCAATAATACCAACCATGTGTTAAAAGGATGATGTTTTTGTGACATGAACTAGGGTGAGCTCAAGAGACTGGGGCTTCAGTCCCTGAGAATGAGCTATTATAATCACAGCAAACCCAAATAAAGACAGCACACATGATCACACTGACTGGGAAGTGGAGCTCAGTAAATTATCTACAAATTGAAAATTATTTTAAAGCCTAGAGCCTACTGATTACTTTCCTAGAACTAGGTCAGAATTAGGAAAGACAAATTACTTGCATTACTTTGAGGCAGATGGTTGTCTATTTCTTCTGAAAAGTCAGTCTGAGTTGCAGAAGTAATAGTGTGCCTTGGAGAGGCAGCAGCATTATTATTATTTGTTGTATTAACTTGAACTTGGTTGATTTCTTTTATGACTTGTTCATAAGACGGTGGGAGCTGTAAAATAAAGAATAAAGATTTTAGACATCTATGGGCAAGAGCCAACATGTTAATAGTCTTACTATTCTAATCTTTGAACTTTATTTTTAAAATAAAATGGAAAGAGATAATGTAGTACTTATTCACCTCAGCAGGAACCAGCTCACTGGGCCTCCAAGGGCCTGCCGCAGAGGCCGGGGGAAATCCCAGTCCTGGGGGTGGGGCTCCTGGGAACCATGAGGCCGGCCTCAGCGGCTCAGCTGCCACAATGGTGATCTCCGGGCGCCTAGCACACAGAAGCCACAGTGAGGTTTGGCAAGTTGGTAACAAGCTATTTTCTATTTGCAAATGTTCAGAGATTCATGAAACAACTACCATCCAAAGAAGTTACATATAAACCACCAAAGTCACAGAAATGACCTGTCTGACCTGGGCTGTCTCTAGCAGTACACCCAGGCAGACTTCAAGGGATCAAAGGGCAGTCATCCTCTGCGATTTTGGCCTCAAATAGTTAAAGATGTACCCTAAGCACATCTGCCTTGGTTGGTAAGAAAAAGAACTAAGTAAGGCCCCTACAAGCTCTTCATTCCAGGGCCTACAGCACAACATAAAAATATCATAAAGTAGAAAAGTGCTCTGGTCAAACAGAATTATTATTTTTGCTACTATAAAGTATATACTAAAAAAACAATACCACATAAGAAGAATATGCTTTTCCTCCTCAGTCCACCTCTGTCCCAATTCCAAGTTACCTTGAAGTGTTCAGAGCTCACATGTTCACTGCTGAACTCAGATTTGTGTGTCTGTGTTCCTGGTCAGTTGCATATACGAATTTGATAACTAACTGTTAATGCTGAGGAGCCACAGTGATTTAGGCATGACTGCCTTCATTTTCTTAACCTCAATCTATAGTTTCATGTTTAAATCTTTTCTTCTTCAACCTGATTTCCTAACAAACACCAACTGTGTGACTGAGCAAATCAGTAAACCTCTCCGAGCTTCAATTTTCTGTCCTAACAAATAGGAATGATGATACCTGCCTTCCTTTCTCTAGCACTCTATGGAAAATAAAAACAAAAAGCACTGTCATTATCGAACCTGTGCATAGATGCACTCTCATGCTAGCTTGTGAAACACAGAACCTGCTCAGTGATTAAGTGTGGATGGTGTTACCTAAGAACCTCTGCTTATAGCTCTTGTCTAAATAATGAGTTACTAATTAATAAATGTTAACCACTCTACATGCATTAGTCGTTATGACAACCTCATGAGGTAGGTCTACTTTGTAACATTTTAATGATGGGGATAGCAAAGCTGAGAAGGGTTAAGTAGCTTGCCCAAGGTCCCACAGTGAGAAAGTAAAGTCAGGATTTGAACTTGGGTGATGTCTCACTCTAAAGTCCTTGTTCTTCATTCCCTGATAGTACACTGTGAGAAATCTGAAAGCAGGGAGGATATCTTATAAAAATCCATCCATTTATCCACCCATTCACCTTTCCACCTGTCCAGCCCTCTCCCTATCTGTGCTTCCTCCTATGTGTCCTCCCCATGCCTCCCCTTTCTCTGGCCAGCCATCAAGCCACTTACTCATTCAGCTCTCTCTCTCTATCTATCTATCTATCTATCCTGCCTGCCTGCCTCTTTTCATTTCTTTATTCTTCCATTTAATTCCCTATCCTGTCATCCAACCATTTATCTATGCAACATTTACTGAGTAGCTATGAAGGACACAGCATTTCTTTGAAGCAGTTCCAATGTTGCTTTATATGTAGCAGCTGCTTAATAAACATTTTCAAATTGATGTAAGTACATAATTACTGCCAACAAGACTACTCTCAGACTTGTATTGCTTTGTCTCTCAAGCAAGCTCTTCATCACCCAAACGTACAGATTAGTTCAAGAAATGGTTCGAAGAGGCAGAATGCTGTAA
>VMDR010011101.1:0-29252 GCA_007922815.1 Macrotus californicus | reverse complement strand
GCCTGTAGGAGAAGAGGAAGAACAAGACATTGAAAACTTATTTGAACAAGTAATGAAGGAGAACTTCCCCAATCTGGCAAAGGAAATAGACTTCCAGGAAGTCCAGGAAGCTCAGAGAGTCCCAAAGAAGTTGGACCCAAGGAGGAACACACTAAGGCACATCATAATTAATTACCCAAGATTAAAGATAAGGACAGAATCTTAAAAGCAACAAGAAAAAAGGTGACAGTAACCTACAAAGGAGTGTCCATAAGACTATCAGCTGATTTCTCAAAAGAAACCTTGCAGGAAAGAAGGGTCTGGAAAGAAGCATTTCAAGTCATGAAAGGCAAGGACCTACATCCAAGATGACTCTATCCAGCAAAGCTATCATTTAGAATGGAAGGGCAGATAAAGTGCTTCCCAGATAAGGTCAAGTTAAAGGAGTTCATCATCACCAAGCCCTTATTATATGACATGTTAAAGGGACTTATCTAAGAAAAAAAAGATTAAAAAGATGAACAGTAAAATGACAACAAACTCACAACTATCAACAATCGAACCTAAAAAAAACAAAAACAAAAATCAACTAAGCAAACAACTAGAATAGGAACAGAATCAGAGAAATTGAGATCACATGGAGGAATATCAATGAGGAAGGGGAGGGGGAGAATGAGAAAAAAGGTACAGGGAATAAGAAGCATAAATGATAGATACAAAATAGACAGGGGAAAGTTAAGACTAGCATGGGAAATGGAGAAGCCAAAGAGCTTACATGTACAACCCATGGACATGAAGTAAGGTGGGGGAATGATGGTGGGGGAGGGGGTACAGGGCAGAGGGTTTTAAAGAGGAGAAAAAATGGGACAAGTGTAATAGCATAATCAATAAAATATATTTAAAAATAAATAAATAATTAAAAATAAAATGATTATAGAAGGTATACCTTGCCAAATGCTTAAGAAAACCTTAAGCTTAGCTAATTGGGGAAGTATCAAGAAATAAATGCGTTAAGCAACTTATGTATTCCTTGGTTTTATTTTTATCTTTTTATCATTGAATGTAGATGGGACTCTAAAGCTATAGTGGTTCTGAGAATGCAAATTTACTGGTCAATTGGTCCATAAACAAACACAGCTGAAGGAGCGCCTTCCCTCACAGCAACCCCATGTGGCCTCTTGCAGTGAGAAGAAAGTTGTTTTGGGAAAGGATGGAGCATCACCTGGACTTGCCTTTGCCGGATCCCAAAGCCTTGTCTTGGAACATCTCACAATGTTGTCTCTCACGATGCCAAACCACAGAGTTTCTGTGCTGCAGGTATGTCTTGGAGAAGGCCTGTGCCCAAGTGACGATCAAAGTGGTTTATGAGTTGGAGCAGAGACCCCCATAAAGAGGCACCTCCATCAAATCACTTCATGTACTCTGGGAGATGATCTTTTTCCTCCTGATAGTTTACAGCAGGAATTGCAGCAGTTCCCCACCCCTTCAGGCTGCAATTGTATGAAACTCCCAACACGGGTCACCCATTATGTGCACTCTGGTGCCATCTGAAGGAACATTTTCTTTTGATGGGTCCCTGTGGAAACATTAATGGCTGAAGAGTTTATTTTTTCAGCTACAACTTTAACTGAGAAAAACGTCTGGACATGGAAGGAGTGTCTGGCATGCTGGGCAGCACACATGACTTCCTCACTTTGGTGGTGACATTGCACACTTTAGGACTGTCTGCACCAGCTTCAAAGATTTGACCCACATGTTGTAAGGAGTCTTGTCTAGTACTATAAAAGCTGGCCTTCTGAGTGCTTTAGTCACAAAATGGAATCGTAATATTATGTTTTTCTTATTGAAACATGAGTTTGTTGCCTTTCCAAAACATAAATCCCCAAGCCACTGACTGAACACAGGACAGGACTTTCATCTTTGTGAGGGAATGGAAGCCCCTTGCAGGACAGTTTGGCAGCAAATTTTTTCACCAGTGGACTTACTTGGAGGACAATATTGGCCACGCAATGAAGCAATCCTTATTTCCATTCAGCATCCTTCAGTTGCCATTACGGACGCTGCAGAAAAACCATGAGTTTGGCCAAGCAGGTACCCTGCAGATGGACAACTCTCCAAACTTTGAAAGGCTGAAGGGAAGTGCTTCTGCAGATCGGCATTGTGAATGATCGGGCCTGATTCATGTCCTTCTGCGTCAAAGTCTGACGACACAAAAACCCTGACAAACCCATTTGAGTGTTACCTGCACTTGATCTCTCTTCAAATTTTAATCATGATTTGCATGTCTTCCCTCATTGATCCAGGCTCATTAACAGAAGGACAAAATAAAATAAGCAACATGAATTCAATTTTAAAAATCTTTTGTAGCATTTTGTTTTTCTGACACAACCCCATCTTTAGCTGGCAAAGTATGTTAAATTTTTATTTTCCTATGCGTTTTTGGGGTTCAAGGTTTTGGCTCTTGGTATCATTTAAATAAAAATCTGAAATTGATTTGGTATTGAAGTCAAAGACCACTCACTCCATGATTCCAACTTTTATACCAGCCAAGCAATCACAGCATTCTCATTAGAATGTGATTACAAGAAGATTTGAAAATTTTCATGTTAGGTGCAATTTTAGATCTGTTCCCTCTTTCACTCAAATAGACCTTGCATCTTAGAATAAGTTATGAACAAATGAGATCAAGACTTTTTAAAAACATGCTTTTAACTTCTCTCTATGTGCAAGCATTAAATACCTTTTCAGTGTATAGCAAATGTAAATGCAAAAGTTTTGGTGTATGTATTTCTGGGTGGGGCATTTTTCTGGGAAGGAGGGGCACAGCTTTCTTCAGGTTGTCAAAGGAGTCAGTGATGCTCATAAAGAAAGGAACTATAGCATGTGGCCAGGTTGGCTGCTCCGACTTGTTCCACCTAGCTCCAGTTACTCTCAATCATTGCTTGGGTTGTTGAGTTCCTAGCACACCTTTGCACCCCAAATAGCTACCATTTTAAAACAAAAAAAATGCCAGAGAGGTTAATCAGTCCAGTCTCTGGTCCTTGGATCTATAAATCCTTGAGTTGTGCATGGATTTCCCAAAGGTAAACAGATTTCTATTGAAATGTTACTGTTCTCATAAGCATCAGCCATGTTTATTGTAAATGTGCTGAGGTGTTCTTTTCTAATCTAACTTATAAATTATGCTTATTACTTTCAGATGTTGAGCAGAAAATTTGGGGGGCTCCCTAGTGTCCTTTATTTTTATACCTTTATTTACTCCATCTGTGAGAAGCCTATACAACCTTTCTCTGTGGCCCCTTTGCCTATGTTCCTTCCCTCTGATTCCCTGCTCGTATAAATCCTGGTTCTTCTCCTTCCTGAGTGCTCTCCTTTGACGCATTTACTGGCATCGTCCTCCTTCCACACGCGTACACAACTGTCCTTCAAGACCCCACTGCCTGTTTGTGTCCACACTCATTCCTGTAGGGCCAGTTTCACCCTGCCATGGCAAGGAATCCTGGATTCAATTCCATTAGTTATATGGAGTTTCCCATTTAAAAACACAATTAAAAGTTGAGTTGGAAAGCAGAGGTCGACAAAATTTTCCACCAAGTGTCCAACTGTGTTTGTTGCAACTACTGGCGTCTGCTGCTGTAGACCATAAGCAGCCACAGACAGTTCACATGGGAATGGGTGTGGTCGCTTTTGGCTTGAAGGCTGTCGTCTACGAGATTCTCACTTAAAGGAAATTGTTGGGTTGGCCGAAGTGTCCTTATGTTTTTTTCTGTAAAATAAAAGACACATTTTTCACTTTCATCTATAACTTTATTGATTTGGATATTTTGAGTATGTCGGCCGTCTCCCACTTGATAGAATGTTGATTGTTCTCAGTTAATGTCTCGATTTCATCCCTATCAACTTCAACTGGTTTGCCCAAGCATGGAGCATCGTCCAGCAAGAAATTTCCAGAATGAAACTTCGCAAACCACTTTTGACATGTTCGATCAGTCACGGCACCTTCTCCATACATTGCATAAATCTTTTTGTGTGTATTTCAGTTGTGTTTTCACCTTTCTTGAAATAAAGCAAAATATGCCAAAAATGTGTATTTTCGTCCATCTTTAATATTAAAATGGCTGCACAAAAGTTCACCAATTTTGATAAGTTCTTAAAAAATGCACACTGATATGACAGCTGTCATATTACAATCTAACAAAATTGTTTTGAGTGAAGTTAAAGACAACTAAGCACTACTAGAGCCATCTCACAGAAAAAAACCAAGTGAACATTTTGGTCAACCCAATGTTATTAGAATAAGAGTTCAAGAAGGGAGTGCATATAGCAGCAAGCATAGGCTGGAATGTACACTCATTAAGACTTGGTCTAAGTTATCACTTTGTTTAACTTTTTTTCCAACTACTATGTATATTCAGAGTGCTGGGAACATGTATCCCCTGTCTTGAGGTGTCACCCACCACTGTGGGTCGCTCTGCCCAAGGTCGCTCCTGGCAATAGGATGGAAGCAGATCAGAAATTTGATTCTTGGGCCAAGGGAAACAGGGCAAGCTTGTGCTCTATAGACTCTCTCTGCCCAGTTCTGGGGAAATAGGAGAGTCTTAAAGGGTTGGGATTAGGCAGGTTCAGGGGCAGTGATTTCTGAGAAAAGGGTGGAAAGTTTTTAGATTTCCAAGAGAGCATGTGCAGTTCCCAGACATGTTTGGAGCATGTGTAGCCATACATTGAACGTCTCATTTTAATGTTAAATCTCTACCCTCAGCGCGAGCCTATTAGTATGCTAATGAAGGAAAGCTGTCTATCCGTTGCTTGGGAAGGGGTTTCAGCTACCATGTTGGATCTTTCCAGTGCAAACTGGTCTCTTAGTTGTGGTCCTTGGGGTTTCTTATAAGTTCCCAAAAGCAGGCCTACCTAGTAGCCTTGGAATTTAAAAAAATATATATTTTATTGATTATACTATTACAGTTGTCCCTTTTTTTTCTCCCCTTTATTCCCCTTTGCTCTGTACCTCTTCTCCCACCATCATTCCCCCACCTTAGTTCATGTCCATGGGTCATACATATAAGTTCTTTGGCTTCTCCATTTTCCATACTAGTCTTAACTTTCGCCCATTTTGTAGCTACCATTTATGCTTCTTATTCCCTGGACCTTTTCCCCCCTCTCTCCCCACCCACCCTCCTGATGATAACCCTCAGTGTGATCTCCATTTCTGTGATTCTGTTCCTGTTCTAGTTGTTTGCTTAGTTTTTTGGTTTTTTTTTTTAGGTTCAACTGCTGATAGTATGAGTTTGTTGTCATTTTACTGTTCGTATTTGTGATCTTCTTTTTCTTAGATAAGTAAAACATTTCATATACTAAGGGCTTTGTGGTGATGAACTCCTTGAACTTGACCTTATCTGGGAAGCATTTTATCTGCCCTTCCATTCTAAATGAAAGCTTGGCTGGATAGAGTCATCTTGGATGTAGGTCCTTGCCTTTCATGACTTGGAATACTTCTTTCCAGCCCCTTCTTGCCTGCAAGGTTTCTTTGGAGAAATCAGCTGATAGTCTTGTGGGAACTCCTCTGCAGGTAATGTCTCCTTTTCTCTTTCTGCTTTTCAGATTCTCTCCTTATCTTTAATCTTGGGTAATGTAATTATGACGTGCTTTGGTGTGTGCTTCCTTGGGTCCAACTTCTTTGGGACTGTCTGAGCTTCCTGGACTTCCTGGAAGTCTATTTCCTTTGCCAAAGTAGGGAAGTTCTCCTTCATTATTTGTTCAAATAAGTTTTCAATTTTTTGCTCTTCCTCTTCTCTTTCTGCCACTCCTATGATTCGGATATTGGAATGTTTAAAGACATCCTGGAGGTTCCTAAGCCTCTCCTCGTTTTTCTGAATTCTTGCTTCTTCATTCTATTCTTGTTGAATGTTTATTTCTTCCTTCTGGCCCACACCATTGATCTGAGTCCCAGTTTCTTTTCTTTCACTGTTGGTTTCCTGTACATTTTTCTTTATTTCACTTTTCATAGCCTTCACCTTTTCCTCTATTTTGCGACCATACTCAACCAATTCTGTGAGCATCTTGATTACCAGTGTTTTGAACTGTGCATCTGATAGGTTGGCTATCTCTTCGTTGTTTAGTTGTATTTTTTTCTGGAGCTTTGAACTGTTCTTTCATTTAGGCCTTTTTTTTTTTTTTTTTTTGTCTCAGCGCACCTGTCACATAGTAAGGGGTGGAGTCTTAGGTATTCACCAGGGCAGGGGAACCCATGTCACTGCGTTGTGGCACTGTGTGTGGGGAAGGGGTCTGAGAGGGAGCAGTGTGCTTGCTCAGCTCTCTGCTGGTTTTCAGTCACTTCCTCTGCTACCCACAAGCAAGTTGGGCCCTTCTGGTGCTGATTCCCAGGTGGGTGGGCTTGTGCACATTCTAGGACCCTGTGGGTCTCTTCAACAAACTCTCCTGTGAGGCTGGGAGTTTTTCCCGCTGCTTGAACCCCCACAGGTTTTTTCAGTGAGAGGTTTTGAGATTTTATTTCCTGGTGCTGGTTGCCTCAGTTGTGAAGTCTGTCTTGCTCCTCAGTTGTTCCTCCTGGTTTTTCCGCACGCAAATGTGGGACCGCCCACTCTGCCAGCCACCTCCTTGCCCTGTCCTCCAGATGCCACCGTGCCATATATTCTCTCTACCCCAGCTGCCTGTCTCTGCCCCTCCTACTGGTCTGGATGAATGTTTCTTCTTTAATACCTTGGTTGTCAGACTTCCATACAGTTTGACTTTCTGTCAGTTCTGGTTGTTTTTTGTTCTTAAATTTGTTGCTGTCCTGCTTTTTGTTGTGCGAGGAGGCAAAGTGTATTTACCTATGGAAGTTTTTTGGAATTTGCGTCTTTTTTTTTTATGAGTTCAACCTGCTTTTGTCAAGGGATATAGTGGAGAGTATACAAGAAAGTTAGCAGAAGTTCGAAGATTAATAATGTGGTGGCACAACCTGGTGACACAAGAGAAAGACAGACAAAAGAAGAGATGATTGCAGTAGTGCTGAGAGTGACTGCAGAAGTGCCACCAGACTTGTCACATGTGCGCATGTGCATTTGTGTGTGTATGTGTGCATACATGTTCAGAGTAAGGGCTGTGCTGGTCCTGCTGAAGCTGCCCTTTCCATCCTCTCTGATCCCTCAAAAGTTCATTTTGTGCACCTTATGTTAGCCTTCGCCCACTTTGCCGATGAGTAAACCGAGGTCCAAAGAGGTTAAGAATGTGGAAGATCACAGGATTGGTAAGTGGAGGCGATGGGATTTGAACCTGATATTCTGATTCCAAGACCCACATACCTGACTACAATGCCACCTGTGCCCCTATTAGCTTGGGTAGGAATTGGTTCATCACTCCGGATGATTCATTGTAAAACTAGCCCAATTTTAGAAAACTGCCAACCTGTGCAAATGCCCTTGATGGCCTCCCTCTCACAATTTCCCTGCCAAAGTGACTCAGGTAATGTAGACAGGAGAACCTGGTTTCTCCACATGCACCAGGGTGGACTGAGCACTTACTTACCACCCAGAAAGTCCAGGTGTCTGTGAAGGTGGGAGGCACCCAATCTGTCCATGTCAGCACTTAATCTGTCCAGATAACTATGGACACTTGCCTTCTTATGGGACAAAGCAACGTAATAATACTAATATCAACAACAACTGCTCTACATATCTATGTGATTCACTAGATGTTAGATACCCTCTTAAGCACTTTGTATGTATGGCATGTATAATTAATTAACCTTCATAACTCTTTGAAGAAGTGCATTCATTTCACAAATTGCCACAAATGTAAACAACAGAAGACTGAAAACAACAGAAAGTTTTCTCTGTTCAGGAGGCTGAAAGTGTGAGGTCAGCAGGGTGAGGCTACCTCCAAAAGCTGGAGGGGAGGATCCTTCCTTGCCAGTTCTGTCTCCCAGTGGTTGTTGGTGTCCCTTGGCTTGTATAGTGGCTGCCAATTATCTGCAGGTTTGCCTTCAATGATGTCTGTTACCTGTGGTCAATCCAGTCTGAAAATATTAAATGGAAAATTACAGAAATAAACAATTCAGAAAGAAGTTTAACTTGTGCACCATTCTGAGTAACGGGATGAAATCTTGTGAGTTCTGCTTTGTCCCACTCAGGATGTGAATCGTCCTTTTGTATAGCTTGTTTACTGTAGATTCTCCTGACCTTCAGTCACATAGTAGCCACCTCAGTTATGAGACTGACTGTCGTGTGGCAGTACTTGTGATCAAGTGACCCTCATTGTCAGAAGGCCAACAGTAGCCTGATGTGTCCATCACAATGCCCATGTCATTCACTCACTTCAGCTCATTGGTAGGTGTTGTGCAATCATCACATCATCACAATCATCACATCATCGCAACGAGGGTGAGTGCAATGCGATACAATACTTTGTGAGAGAGAGTACATTCAAAACTTTTGTTCATAATTGTCCTATTTTATTATTAGTTATTATCTGTTGATATCTTAGTGTGCCTAATTTGAAAATCAAACTTTATTATAGGTATGTGTACACAGAAAATACATAGTATACACAGGCTTCAGTACTACACATGGTTTCAGGGAGTCTTGAAACATATCTCCTGTGGGTAAGGCGGGGGCAACTGTAGCTGCATCACCCCAGTTTCTGCCTCTGTCACCATATGATGTTCTTCCCTGAGTGTCTGTCTCTGTGGCTTCAAATCTTTTCTCAGAAGGACACTGGTCACTGCATTTAGGGGCCTAATCCACTATCACCTCATCTTAATGACATCTGCAAAGACCCTATTTCTAAATAAAGTCACATTCACAGGTACAAGGAGTTAGGACATCAACATATCTTTTCTGGGGCCACAGGTAAACATAGTTGTAACCAAGTACAATAATTTTATTTTATTCTTTAGTTAATTAATTAATTAATTAATTAATATAATTTTTAGAGAGAGAGAAAGAGTGGGAGAGAAACTTAGATCCAAGAAGATAAACATCGATCCATTGCCTCTGGGATGTACCCTGACCAGGGACTGAACCCACCACCTAAGTGTGTTCCCTGACTGGGAATCCAACTGGTGACAGTCCACTTTGCAGGACGATGCCCAATCAGCTGAGCCACACTGGCCAGGGCACCAGGTGCAATTATTACTTCCATCTCACACAGGAGGGTCTGAGGTGCTGAGAGGTTGAGAGTCCATTCAAACCCACACAGCCTTAGTGGGCAAGGATTCGAACCCAGGTTTTCTCAGTGTCTGTGCTCTTAACTGCCATGTTCACAACTGCTTTACCCGTAGCTGCCTGGCCTGGTGTTTCAGACATGCCAGGCCTCCCATAGCACCTTGTGACAAGAAATATGCACTGAATTAACTGCACATCATTGTCTCAGACCTGGTGTGAGATGGAATCAGGGTGGCTCCCAGTAGCCTGACAAGAAGTGAGGGGCTTGGCTGGGTGAGGAATTCTTGTTTATCTCTACAGGGACTCAGGCTCTCAGTGTGGCTGAGTGGGCATGCGCCCAACCCCAGCTGCCACCTGGTAATTGGTTTTCTGTGTTCATTTGAATAATGAACAATATTAAAGGAGATGCAATGGAGATACAAGCATTGTGGAAAGAACAAAGAGGTTTTAATGTATTGAGTATTGGTTTGGGGGAAGATGAGGGACATGATAATTGATTATTAAAACAGGGGAAATTATGCAGTGGTCTTGCACCACCCACTGTCACGCTTGTCTGGGGCGGTGGCAGAACTGAGTCAGCTGAGATCCCGGGGTTATCTCTGCAGGGTACCTATTTACATCTCAGATCAGGTTGCACTGTTGGCAGGCAAAGGAATTCCAGGGAAGAAATGTAAAAATGCAAACACAATATACACAATCTCATTAAATATGTCATCCCAGAAACGCACCCGCTGATGCTTTAGTCTGCCTTTTGTTTCTTGCCGGGAGACCATTGTATACCCTTTGAGGCCACCTGCTTCTCCTGTTCTCTACCCTTCTGACTATTTCTGCTGCCTCTTCTCCTTCCCCACCTGAGATGTCAGTGTCCCCCAGGGTCTGTCTCCCATGTGCTTTCCTTCTCTCTGCCCCTGCCTGGGCGACCTCATCGTTGTGGCTTTCACCACCAGCTGGCTGTGTGCAGACAACTCAGTTGGTTAAAATCTTTTTGCATCGCTACTACTTTTTCATAGATAATATCCAAACAGTATAAACAGAGTCAGCAAAAATTCTCCCTCCCTTCTTTGCCTTGTACCTGCCTAGTCTGTATCTTTCTAGGAGATCATTGCTGGTTGCTTATGACTCCTTCCAGGGGTTCTCAGAAAATATAAATGATATTTTCCCTTCAAATGTGCCATATTATGCACATATTCTGCACTTTGCTTTCCTTCACTTCTGTTTATGACAGTTTAGAGAACTTCTTTGTTTTCTTTTTTAAAATTTACAATTGCTCAGTGTTCCCTTGTGTGGCTGTCCCATGATTTATTTCACTGGTCTTCTACCAATGGACACTGGAGTTATTTCCAGTCACTTGCTCTTACGGTTAAATTTATGTGTCAATTGGGCCATGAGGGGCCAAATATATGGTTAAAAAATATTTCTGGGTGTGTCTGCAAGGGTGTTTCTCGATGAGAGTAACATTTGATTCAGTAGACTGAGTAAGCACATTGCCCTCCCAAATGTGGGTGGGCTTTATCCAATCACATTGAAGGCCCGAAGAGAATAAAAGGATGAATAAGAAAGATATCAATGTATCTATATATCTCTACATCTTTCCATATTTATCCATCTCTATATCTACTTCTCTGCCTGTCTTCAAGCTGGGACATTAGTCTTCTGCATTTGAACTCAGACTCAGACTGGGACTATATCATTAACTCTCCTAGGTCCAAACTTCTGGGCATCTTATGCTCCTTCATTACACAAGCCTATTCCTTATCATCTCTCTCTGTCTCTTTCAGTAGAAAAAAAATATATATAGTTATAGATATACACATATAGGTATAAGTCCCAAGGGGGTTCTGGATCTGTTGCCATAGTTTTCTCTCAATGCCTGCCTTTCTAGCACCTTTGACAGATGAGGGGGAATCCAGAGAGATGGAGTAAGGAGAGGTAGAGACTTCCCACCCAAGCAGGACATAGCACTCCCTTAGGGAGAGGAACATGCCCAACTGGGCGAAGACAGTGCTGGGGGAGGAAGGTGTAACCTTTGGCTGGGGCCTCCTGATGTCGAGAACTATCATGATCTTGACTGATTTCTCCAGGACCCTCCAGGAGTGTATTGTTATTATAGGAAACACATCTTGACTCACTGTTCTGTCCCCTTCAAATTCATAGGCTGTATGTGAAAGCAGTGCCTTTAGGGAGGTAGTTAAGTTAAATGAAGTCTTAAGGGTGGGGACCTTATCTGATGGGACTCACGTCCTTTTAGGAAGAGGAAGAGACACCAGCCCTCTCTCTTGTTCGTGTGCACAGAGGAAAGGGTGGCTGCCTGCAAGCCAGGAGAGAGCCCTCACCAGACACCAACCTGCAACCTTGATCTTGGACTCCTAACTTTTAGAACCATGAGAAAATAAATGTTTATTGTTTCAGCCGCCCAGTGTGTGGCATTTCATTATGGATCCTCAGCAGACTAACGCATCCACATTGTTTTTAACTGATTCTAGTTATACATAAGTAAGAGATACTTTCATTCTCCTTGTGAAAAACTGAAATATTAAAGAGTCTTTAACCAATACCTCCCATCTTGGTTCTCTAAACCAGCAGTTGGCAAACTATAGCCCACAGGCTCTCTGGGGTGTGTGTGTGTGTGTGTGTGTGTGTGTGTGCACATGCATGATAATAGCCAACATTAAATAATATTGTTTGGCTGTTTTATAAGACACTATTCTTTACAACTCCTTCACATGTTTGGAGCTTGTCAGATATTCATGAACATGTAAATTTGTATGTTGGAACACCAAGTTTGAGGTTGTATTTGTGTTGCAATGCGTGTAACATGTTTCTTAAAGGAACACCTGGATTCAGTGTACTGCCACGTGGGGGAAACCGGGAGACCCCAGGTTGCCTGCATCCAGGACAACAATGGAAGGCTTTATTTTCACCTGGCTTTGTTTTTGACATAAAGTTTTATTGGCACATAGCTCTTTCATTTCTACATTGTCTGTGGCTGCGTTTGTACTCCAAGGGAAGAGCTCATTAGTCACAACAGAGACCATAAGGCCTAAAAGCCTAAAATATTAACTGTTTGTCCCTTTGGAGGAGAGGATTGCTGGCCACTGCTCTAGCAATAAGCACTGTTACCAGTTTGGTGTGAATTCTCTCAGCTTATACACTGCTGTAGTATTTGGGGTATGTGTGTGTTCCAGTAATGGTTTATGTCTTTCTGTATCTTTTTAAAATTAGGCAATGATAAAGTCTTAGAGATTTATCCATGTTAGTAGACATAGATCTACTTAATTACTTTCACTGCTGCATATTATTCTAATATGAACATTTGTTGATGGACATTTTGGTTGTTTCTTGTTTTTTATTTTTCCCACAACAAACAAAGCTACAACAGATGTCCTTATACATACCTCCTTTTGCACATGTGTGAGTGATTCTCTGTGATTGACACCAAGACTGGACTTGTCAGGCCATGAGGCAGATACATTTTTTAACCCAGTCCTGCTTTTTGACTAGGCCATGATTCAAAATTCAAAAACAATATGCAAGATATACATTGCAAACTCTCCCCTACCTCTTTCCTAATCTCCTTTGCCCTCTCCCACCTTATAACTATTAGTTTCTTGCCTATACTTTCAATGTTTCTTTATGAAAATAAAGCAAAGAAGAATATATATCCCTATTTTCTTTCTTTACACAATGTGCTGACAAGTGAAAAAACAAAGTGATATGTGTATATGTCAATATATTCTAGAGATCTCCCTATAATCTTAAATTTTCTCATGTAGAGCACATACCCGTCTTTTTTACAAAGTGTTTTGTTTGTGTGGTATTTGCGTTGATGTACCATAGTGTGTTTAACCAGGCCTTTATGGAGAATCACTTTTTCCCCTGTCATTTGCTACTGCAAGCAAGACATGCACATTTGAGGTTTCAGTAGCTATAGCCATGTTGCCCTGCAAAGGGGTTGTGCAGTTTGCGTGCCTACCTGTGTGCATTTTTAAGGAGCTAAAATGGAGCAGATATTTGCACCTTATGCTCGGCAAGTTCAAACTGCTTGCAGGTCCTAGAACATGACGTGTTTTGTCAAGTGTCCTTACAAGCCTCTTAACTGAAACCTCCCTTTCTATACCCTGTCTGCCTAACTGACTCTAAAATCTTCCCTTAAGTTTTGTCTTGAAAGTCTGTAGAGCCCTCCCAATCGTGTAGGTGGAGGTGGTTGTTCCTGCTTTGTCTCAGCAGGGATGCTTGCTCACGCCTCTACTCTGCACTTCTCACATCATCTGTTTTACTTCTTTACCAGTCTAGTCTCCCTTTCCTCATTGTGCACTTCTCAAGGTAAGAGACCATATCTTTATTCATCGATGCATTCCTAAAGTCCAAGACAGTGCCTGTGCTGGAATAGCTCCTCAATAAATGTTGGCCAGATGAATAAATTATCAAACAAATGATCATTCAAAGCAGAGATGAACTAACCACACTGAATTTGGACAATGAATCTATGAGTGTGTTTATCCACTCATCTGCCCGTCATGCAGATGAGCTTATCTGTGTTTGCTGATGGAATTTTGATGTAATTTGCATGCTGGAGGGGAGGCTGCCAACTCACAGAGGACTCTTCTAGGCATTTGTCATTCATTAGAGAACATAAGCTTGCATTAGAGTCTATGCAGCACAGCGCCAGCCAATTAGGGGAGAGTGCAGCTTTGGAAACAAACATCTGCTTGATGCTGGGTAAATAATATTTAGAGTCTGGTGTTTTATGCCTGTCTGTGTGATTAATTTGAATCCTATATAATTTAGTATTTGATCATGTGGGACTCACAGAGATCGTGCCCAAAACCCAGGTTACAGCAGCAAAAACCATATCTGCCATTTCCTACCTTTAGCCTCAAGTTCTAGGAGATGCTTTCTGGTTGGGGTGGCATC
The DNA here is from genome assembly GCA_007922815.1 of Macrotus californicus. Classification (NCBI taxonomy): domain Eukaryota; kingdom Metazoa; phylum Chordata; class Mammalia; order Chiroptera; family Phyllostomidae; genus Macrotus; species Macrotus californicus. Next base: position 15,198 of record VMDR010011101.1, on the reverse strand, counting down.
TGGGATTAGAGGTAAGAGTCTATTCAATGGTAGCCACCCTACATAAAGATTAACAGAGAGAAATACCTGTCTCTAAATTCTATCCTGGATAACCCTCCTGTGGACAATTCATGGAGTATTGGGAAAACATGAATGTCTTCCATTGACCTTGAATAATTGGTGGTCCTCTTTCCAGAGAGAAGGAAGTTGAAAGAAATGTGGTAGGGAAAGTACCATGAATCAAGTGTCTTTTCTATGGCAGATTCTTTTCCAGATGCTTTTCTCACTTGCATCTCACAGCACTGTGGGGTCAGTGTTATCAATTACCATTTTACAAATGAACAAAATGGGTTAGATGGACTTGTTCTGGGCTCCCAGCTTGCAGGTGCCTGTGCTGTGTGTTAAAGCTGACTTGCCAAAGCCTGTGCTCCTCTCAGGATACCTCCCTGCCTTCCCCGAGCATGTGGTCAATGGTATTTGGCAGAGCCATTGACTGTGACAGCTCTGAGTCTCTGCACATAGTGCTGGTTGGGCTGGCTATGAGCTCCGTTTTGCTTGCTTCCAAATAAAATCATCAAAGCCTTGGCATCTTTCCCCATGGGGTCCTTGAGAGCTTCATTCAATGCTTTGTGTGGAAAGATGAGGGACTTGGTGAAAACCCTAAGTGGTCAGGAGTCTTTGCTAAGCTAAGATACCACCTAGCTCCATAACCACCATCAGAATTTAAAAAATGAACTTGGCCACTGGGTTTCAACAGAATTATCTATGGAGCTTTAAAAAAAATATTCATGTCTGGTGACCACCCACAGATCCACAGATATCCTGATTCCATGGGTATTTTAAACAAGCTTTCCATGCTATTCTGATGCACAGCAGATTTTAGAACCTATGATCTAGTTTATGGATCATTTGAGTCATCAGACCTTGAATAAGGAAGTAAGAATTGCTGTCTTAGGATATATCTTTTCTTTATCACATCAGATCTCTCTCTCTCTCTCTCTCTCTCTCTGTCATGTTTTTCCCTAGCAGTCAGAAATTCTTAAAAGCTTCTGCTACTAAACCATCTGCTGGAGAAACCTCCCACTAGGTTTCAAATGCCAAACTGTTCACAGTAGCAAATTTCTTTATTATTTTGGGGAAAAGAATGAATTACATTTCTTCCCCATGAAAAAAATACTTTAAAAATAAAAATGTTCATTATGGACCAGTATCAGTTGCTTATATATTGAGAAGAAATAGCTTTATTAGATACACGTCCTGTGAGTTTGCTTGATTCTTGCCTGAAGGATAGGAAGTTTGAATGATTCCAGTGCCAGCATTCTCTGGCCGGCAGTGGTAACTCAGAGAATAGAGACCAATTTAGTTCAAAGAATGCAGGATGTTTTACTGACTTTCCAATGCCCACAGGCTTTATGTAAGCAGGCCATCCAATGCTATAAGCTTAGCTTGAAGGTTTATATGGGTTATACCCTTGTCACATTGCATGCTTAAAATCTTCCACTGTTACCATGAAGATTCCCATCCAGTGACAAGTAACAGGAATAATATTGAGACTTGGGAAGAAGAAGCCTGAAAATGCCTCCCCTGCCTCCCTTTGGAGATGGATTTCCCTAAATGTTTTGTCAGAAGATCTTCTAAGCCCTTGAATTGCATTTGCTATGGCAGATGGCTGGCTATCCACAAGAACATCCTAATGCCCTTTCTATAGCATGCTGTTCCCCTGGGAAGCAATCACCCAGCCAGGACAACAGGACAGCTCCCCTTTGCAGCAGTGTCTCATCTGATCGGTCCTTCCCAGTGGAATGTGAGCAGAAGTGATGTTTGTCACTTCTGAGTCAGTGTTTTTAAGAACTGGGTACCTTTTCCATTTCTTTTGCTTTCTCTGCCAACCGAGTGCAGATAATTCCAAATCCCTAAGGAGAATCCTAAAATAGAAATCCTAAGATTAGAATCTGTGGAATCCTAAGATGGAAAGTGCTTGGGGCCCTGAATCATTGCATGGAAGATGGATGCTTTGATGTGAGTGAGAAATAAACTCTTCTGATGTCGTAGCACTAGGATTTGGAGTTCGCTTATAACACCTGTGTAGATGACCCTTATTAACCAAACAGTGGCTGCTCAACAGAGTACCAAAGACCTGTATCTGGATTAAGGCACTTTGACCTCCTGACTCAGAGACACTCATAAGAGCAGTGACTCCTAATGTCCAGTATGGAGCAGATAGACTAGGTAAAGCAGTTTTGTCCTGTGACAAGCATTCTAAGAGAAAAAATAATGATATTTGCTACCTGACCATGGTATGAGTAGAAAAAGACACTAAAGATGAGAGAGGGCTGTCAAAGCAATGTCCATCGGGACAAGAAGCCAACAGATGACTTCGGCCCCTTTAGACGGGAAAATATTTCCCATCCTAGTCCTGCGTGAGACTCCAAAAACAGGCTTTGTATCCTCCACTGCAGTAACCCTGAAGAGACAGCTCTGGCAGTAAGCAGGGAAGAGGATCACTTTGTGAATAACACATTTCAGTACCAATAGCAATAAATATCCTTAAAGTCACCACGAACCAGGCAGTAAACTAAGTAGAGAGGGGACAAAATGTCTGCCAAATTGTTTGTCTTCAGAGTGCTTACAGAGCAGTCAGGGTGACAGGACATAATAATAAGAAATATTTAGGAACAGAGGCCAAGCATAAAGCTGGTGTAAGAATGAAGCTGACACAGGCCTTTGGGAGGGAGCGGCCACATTCCACGTGTGACACAGTGAGTGGCAGGCAGAGCATCCTGCGTGACGGGCCCATTTTGGTAGCTTAGATCTGGGTGAAATGCAAGTAAATGAACATGTTGGAAGCCCCATTTGTTTCAAACATTTAAAAGTAGTTTTTAGAATTTGGGTTAAGTCTGTAAGAGTCTTTTATGAAAATGTCACTTGACATGTGAATAGTGACCACTATAACTGCAAACTGCTGTTCCTAGTTCTTCTAGTAGGTTAGTCACTCTGTAACACTCATCAGAGTCAACACCAGGCTTTCAAAAAATAAATGAACACAGAATTTTTATTTGGCAAACGACAGGTATTTCAAAAATCAACAATTTGCTCAGCCTGTGAAGTAACCAATCAGAATGGACACTCGCCTTAGAGGGGATTTGGAAGCTTGCAGCTGTAGTCCATAATAACCCTTCACCTACTGGATCATGTTTGGCTTGAGGAAACTTCTTGAAGGGAGCTTGGGAGAGTGGCTTTTTCCAATCAAAACAGAAACACATCATTATTTTAACAATCCACACAGCTGCACCTGTGCATACTGGCCACACATCAACCCACTGCAGAATCATTAACAATGAAAACCCTACTGTCAAGGTAGAATCCCATATGATCCCGTCTCTCACAGATGAACTCTGCTGGCAGTTTAGGGTCTGTCCTTCCAGACTTTAAAAAGTTTTCTGTGAAAACAAACAGGATCATGCTATGCATTCTATACCACAGGCTACTTTTTCTTCCCCTCTTGTTAAAGAGTGTATTGTGACCCTTATGCTCTGTGAGCCAACAGAGAATTACCTATGATCTTGTTCTTTCTTTTATCTTCTAATTAGACATTGCAGACCTAAATCAATACCATCACTGAAGTGTTTTATGCACTACCAGGCTGCAACCTTGCACACATGCAGCATGCTAAGTGCACGTGTTCTTTGGTGTTGCTGAAAGCTGTCTCAAGTCTTCGGTCCTGCAGCTACTCCCTCCCATCATCCCTTCTGGCCATTTTTCCAGTCTCCCTCATTCCATATGCTGCAGGGATTACTTTGGCCTTGACTTCCTAAATGAAGGACCCATTATGCCTCATTAATTTCTCAGTCACTTCTGTTGTTCCTTTCTCTCCATCATGCTTTCCCTAGCTGAGTGTTCATTCCTTTGCACCCTGTCAGATACTGAAAACATCCTCACTGGAATCCTGCCCTTATTTCTCTCTAGGCTAGTCTTATGGCATCTCATGCCAAAGGTCAGATGGTGAGGCTTGGCCAGGGGGTCTCAGTTAGTTGAAGTATCATCCCATGCACCAGGAGGTTGTGGGTTTGATCACTGGTTGGGGCGTGTACAGGAGACAACTGATTGATGTTTCTCTCTCACATTGATGTTTTTTGCCTTCTCTATTTCTCTCTCTCCTTCCCTCTCTCTAAAATTAATAAACATATCCTTGGGTAAGGATTTAAAAAAAGAGTCAGATGGTGAAGATTTGGATTCAAGACTGGTTGCTTGGGTCCCCAGCTGTAAATCAGATCTACCTATTACATGTTCCAGAAGTACACCTTATTTATTCAATGTTTGTTTCCCTTCTACATATTTTTTTCATGAAGGAACAACCTGCATTTTTCTTGTTCACCAGGGTGTCATCTATAACCACACCTGGAACTTAGCAGGTGCTTAATAAACATTGTTGAATAAAAAATCAGGAGTTCAAGGATCTAGACTAAATGAGAACTGGGCTGAATATCCTAGGACCCAGGCTCCTGATTGCCCACAGGCTGAAGTGACCTAAGAGGCAAGGGCTACAAGTCTACAACAGCTGCCTGTGGCAGAGGAAAGGCCAGGAGATTCTCTGATTGCTTCTAGATGTTCCTGGGGGTGTGTGTCAGATGGGGCTGCCAGCCAGGGCTTGCCATGTCAGGTGGCCTCGGGGGAAGGAGTAGATCTCAAGCTATAGCAGATGGTAAGAGATGTCTTTAGTCTTTAACATTTAAAGAAAAGAACTGGGAATAGACACTTGGCTCAATGGCATTTATGGTACATTTAAATAAGCCTTCCGAATGATTTACAGCAATACATATGCCTCCAAAATTTTTAATTGTCCATTGATTTTGTAGGGGCTTTTTCTTGTCCATATCTCTATCCTTTAGCATAGAATGTGGCGTAGGGTCAGCCCTTTGTACACTGGATGGGCGGCCTGCCTAAGGAATGCATGTGTTGAGACATAATGACATTCAGCTGGCCATGGCCACCTTCTCAGAGACAATCACAACCCCTGAACGCAGAGACTGTGTCTTATGTCTCTTTATACTACCCAGTTTACTCAGTTTCTACCCAAGCTAATGTTGGGGTAGGTGGAGAGATGCCACCTGCCCTATTATATTTATCTGGAGAAAAAAGATTTCTGAACAAGGGAAGTAGGGCTTGGGTAGGTATTCAGTAAGTTTCCATTTGAAAACAGAAACACAAATACCTACTTTATAAGGTTGTTGTAAAGATTATGTAAAATCACATCTGTAAGTTGCCCAACCCATGCCTAATACATGATAGATAGTTATAAAATTATAGATTTGGAGAGGCAGTGTGTCGTGGTGATTGTGGTCATAGGCCTTGCAAGTCATAGAGCCCTGGGCTTAAATCTTGGCTCTGTCACTTACCACCATTTAACTTCTCTGAACCTGAGAGTCCTTGTGGGGTCAATGGCACTAAATAACACCATCTAACTCAGAGTTGGTGTAAGATTAAACACAGAAATACATAAAGTTCCTGGCCATACAATAAGTGCTCAATAAAAAGATAACACTTGTAACCATCATCATTATTATTGGACAGAGACTCATAAACGGGATATCCTGGCTGTTTGAAATTATCTGAAGAAATTTGGGAATGGGGAAGGGGTACATACAGATACTTATCCTTCTAGCTCCTCAAGCTAAAAAACTTGGAATTGTCCTTGAATCTCCTGCTTTTCTCATTCCCCATAACCAATCTGTTAGGTATTCCTGTTGGCTTCACCTTTAAAATATATCTAGATTCTGGCTACTACTTACCACCTCCTGGACGTTGCTATAGCCTTTCGCTGGTCTTACTGCTTCTGTCCTTGTCCCTTCCTGTCTTTCCTCAACACAGCACCAGAAGGGATCCTGGTAAAAACACAAGTCAGTCCATGTCTCTTCTCTGCTCAAACCTTCCAATAGCTCCCTAGTTCCCCAGAGTGTACCCAAGCTGCTCTACTGGTTCACAAGGCCCCATCAGTCTCTACCTGTGTGATCTGCTCTTTCTCGCTCCTCTCTTTCACCGCCTGCCATTCTGCCTCTTATTCCTGCCATGCCAGCCAAATAAACACTATTTGCTATTTCTTAAAACACACCAGGCACATTCCTGTTTTGGGCTCTTCGCATTGGCTGTTCCTTCTTCCTGGAAGGCTCTTCACCTAGATTCTTTTGCCCAAGCCTGTATTTTCATGACTCCTCCCTTCCTTCTCTGCTCAAATGTTACCTTCTCTATGAGGCCTTCCTGCCCACTTGTCTAAATATCAATAGGAAACCCCTCTGCAATTTCTAATACCCCTGACCCCACTGTGCTTTCTCTGTCTTTTTTTTTTTTACCACTTATACCACCTAATGCACCACATTTACTATATTGATTGTCAGCCTCTGTCCCACAAGAATGTAATTTCCATGAAGAACCAAGATCTTTGGTCTGTTCATTGTTCTGTCTTCATGCCCAGAGCAGTGCCTGGCACATAGTAGGCATTTGTTAGATGTTTGCTAAAAGAAAGAGTGACCCAAAGGGAAGGAACAACTTTAAAGTTCTAGAGACAACTTGTAAATGAGATATCACAAGGCCTACAGCATATTTAACATTTAAAAATATTTGCTGCCTACTTAAGAATACAGTTTTATGTTCCAGATTATAATCCAAATTTAAAAATTATAATGAAGAATAAAATGATCCCACAACATAGACCCACATTCCCTAATGGAAACTGGGCGGAGTGGAGAAAGGGTTCCCCCTTTAGCCCAGGCAGAGCCTCTCCAGTTTGCTGTGGTACCAACCCCACCCCTGCATCTCACTTAGGGTACCTCCTGGCTCTTGGAGGCATCAGGGTATTACTTCCTTTGATCAACTTGGTCAGCAGCTGGAGTGTCTGTGCCCCATCTCTAAAGGAGGAGTTCCTGTGGGCTTGGTGTCCCCTATGCCTGTATTCTTTATTCATATTTTAAGTAATTGGGTACTGGGGTGGTTGATCATAGAAAATCAGTTCTCGGTTACTCCAGAACATATAAAAAATATTCATGAATACGTGAAATAAAATGTTACTGTGCTGGAAACATTGATCAGAAAGGTGATGTTTATGCGGCCTTGTTAATTGGATTTCTGCAATGAGATGTGCAGTCAGTTTGGGTTTATCTGATGAAACATGGGCCGTGACAGCAGCTCCTGGCCATGATTCAGGATAATCTCATGGTCAAAACTGAGCAGCAGTCTGACAGCAGGCTGGGGAGGGTAAAGAGGGTAGAAGAGGTCATTGGAAGCTTGTATAGTCCAAGCTTCTTATCAGTGATATGTATGGAGAATACCGTCTCTCAGATTTATCTGCAATTTTAATGAATGTCATGTTTGAGATAATGACCTGTATCTGGACCTGCATAAAACCCTGAAAATACTTCTGCAAGTTGTGTTTTATCTCAAGGGCTGCAGGATGTGGCACCCAGGGTAACAACTGATATCATCTCCTGAGAACTCTCTCCCAGGTTCTTTATTAAGGTTTAATTAAATTTTATGTGTTATCAATTAGGATTAATCTACATTTAGTCTGAATTAGAGGGAGCCAATTATAAATAAGACCACTTCTCATTTATTCCTGAATATACAATGAAGGTTTTAAAACTTCCTCCAGAAAAAAAAAAAGACAAATGCTCTGAAACAAATGTGCCCAGGAGACTGAAAATTCGATTAAAATAAAGTGAAAAGATGAGAACCTCTGTAGAAGGGTGTTATAGACAGAAAACAGGGGTAGTGAGGGAAAGGAAAGGTAGCCCAAATTGTGCATAAACCAGATACCTGAGAGGAGTTCCAAGAAGTTTGCATTTTCTGTTTTCACACTTCTGGCAAATATGTGGACACACAGCCATATGCATTGCATCATTTTGTTATAAGTAGACATTTGGCTGTAGCTCCAGCAGGCCTTCAGATAACATGCAGTCTAAAAGATAATCCATTTTACTACTTCTCCACGGAGGTGCAAAGGACATGCACAGGCAAAACAATTTTACTTGGTGGGAACAGAGCTAAAGTTTTTCTTTCTGAAATTCAGACTGGCTGTAGATTTATCTAAGTGTCCTCAGCTATAAGAAAAGCCATATCAGTCGAGACACAGTCATCTTGTAGACAGTACAGGCACAGAGACTTTCCACTTTAAAGCATTCTCTGGTGCAGTGGCAGAGGGAGAAGCTGAGAGTGTTCCACAAGTGCTGGAGCACCTGTTTCTAGAAGAGGCCAGACCAGCCTGTGCTCTGTGGCTGGGTTCAGTGAGACCAGTACAGCCCAATGCAAATATCTCTGGTTCTCTTCTTTTTGGGCACAGTAAGATTGCATTCTTTCCCTCTTCCACCTTAAAATTGGATGAAGCCTTGACACTTGTCTGGTCAATGGAGTGCATAAAGCAATGCTATCGGTGCCATGGGGAAGCTTTAGGAGGCAGTGTGTCCTTTGCTGTGCTTTCTTCCCCCCACTACAGCATCATGGAAACGTAGTTCACACAGTTCTCCTAGTAGCGTCAGATGGGCAGGCCTTCTGCCAACTATCATGGGTAATGTAGCATGAGCAAGATGTAAGCTTTCACTGTATGAAGCCATTGAAAGTTTGAGGTTTTGTTACTTCAGCATAACACAGCTTATCCTGCCTGATAGAACCTCTCTCAGCTTTGAGGGATTCAAAGCTCAGTCTTCTAAGCTTGGGTGCCTACTTCATTGGGTGGTTCTATGAGGAAAAAACTAAAATAATTTGCAAAAAGTATTTTAGTCAATATTTGGTACACAGCTAGTATTTAATAAATGCTATTATCATTGGAGTTGGGGTGTCTATATATTATGCATAAATGACCCCATATTATGAAAGTAAGTTCAAAGTTTACATAACCTCTTAACATTTCAATATCTTGCCTTCCACCTAAGCAAAAGCCCCACATCAGGTTCCCTGATTCCTCTCTGTTAAAGAGGTTCTAGAATAGACAAAGCCTTACACTGCAGAGTCCTATTTGCTTCCTGCTTTTCCTTACAGCACTGTCCAATAATCTCATATTAGATATGATTTAAGAAAGTACAAAAATCAACCTTATGATTATAGCTCCTTTAGAAAGGCATTTAAGGTGTGAGTGTTTGGAGACACACTTGCATGGGCCTTTCTGACACACCTGTGGTTACAAGAACTCTTTTTACAAATTGTAAAAGTAACTTGTGATCTGTCTAACTTGGGTTACTGCACGTTTTCTGGCTTAGGTCTCATTTAAGTGTGTCCAACCAATGTAGGGCTGTAGACAAAGTGAGTCGTGACTCACATTTTTTAATTACGTTTTTTATTGATGTTTGAATACAGTTCTCTCCATTTTCACACCACCACTTCCCCCTGCCCTCCCCACACCCACCTCCTGCCCTCAATCCCACAGCCCCTTGGCTCCATCCATGGGTCCCTCATACATGTTCATTTACGTCCCTTTCCCTTCTTTCCCCTATTATTTCCCTCTCCCCTCCCCTCTGGTTACTGTCAGTTTGTTGTCAATTTCAATGTCTCTGGCTATATTTTGCTTGCCAGTTTGTTTTGTTAATTAGATTCCACTTATAGGTGAGATCATATGGTATTTGTCTTTCACCACCTGGCTTATTTCACTTAGCATAATGCTCTCCAGTTCCATCCATGATGTTGCAAAGGGTAGGAGCTCCTTTCTTTCTGCTGCATAATATTCCATTGTGTATGTGTACCATTGTTTACCGATCCACTCATTTACCGATGGACACCTAGGCTGCTTCCAACACTTGGCTATTGTAAATTGTGCTGCTATGAACACTGGGTTGCATAGGTTATTTTGAATTAGTGTTTCAGGATTCTTAGGGTATAATCTCAGCAGTGGAATTGCTGGGTGAAAAGACAATTCCATTTTTAGTTTCTTGAGGAAATTCTATACTGTTTTCCACAGAGGCTGCGTCAGTTTGCACTCCCAACAACAGTGCGCTAGGGTTCCCTTTTCTCCACAACCCTGATGCATTTATTGTTTGTTGATTTATTTATGATGACCATTCTGACCAATGTGAAGTCATATCTCATTGTGGTTTTAATTTGCATCTCTCTGATGGCCAGTGATGCTGAGCATATTCTATATGTCTCTGGGCCCTCTGTACACCCTCCTTGGAGAAGTGTCTATTCAGGTCCTTTGCCCATTTTTTAATTGGGTTTTTGGTCTTCCTGGAGTGGAGTCATGTGAGTTCTTTACATATTTTGGAGATCAAACCTTTGTATGAGATATCATCAGCAAATATATTTTCCCATTTAGTTGGTTCCCTTTTCATTTTGCTAATGTTTTCTTTAGCCATACAGAAGCTTTTTATTTTGATGAAGTCCCATTTGTTTATTCTTTCCTTTAAGGCCTTTGCTTTAGGGGACATATTGGTGAAAATATTGCTGCATGGAATATCTGAGATTTTCCTGCCATTCTTCTCTTCTAGGAGTTTTATGTTATCACAACTTATATTTAAGTCTTTTATCCATCTTGAGTTTATTTTTGTGTATGGTGTAAGTTGGTGCTTGAGTTTCATTTTTTGCATATAGCTGTCCAGATCTCCCAACACTCTTTGTTGAAGAGGCTATTTTTACTTCATTTTATGTTTCTGCCCCCTTTGTTGAATATTGATTGACCATAGAGACTTGGGTTTATTTCTGGGCTCTTTATTGTCTTCCATTGGCCCATGGGTCTGTTCTTATGCCAGTACCATGCTGTTTTGATTACAGTGATCTTGTAATGTAATTTGATGTCAGGTATAATGATCCCACCTACTTTGTTCTTCTTTCTCAAAATTGCTGCAGCTCTTCAGGGTCATTTTTGGTTCCATATAAATTTTTGAAGTGTTTGTTCTATATTTGTGAAATATGTCATTGGTATTTTAAAAGGGATTGCATTGAATCTATAAATTGCTTTGGGTACTACATTTTGATGATGTTAATTCTTCCAATCAATGAACATGATAGGTATATGCTTCCATTTATTTGTGTCTTCCTTAATTTCTTTCTTCAGTGTTGTGTAGTTTTCTGAGTACAGGTCTTTTACCTCCTTGGTTAGGTTTATTCTGAGGTATTTTACTTTTCTTGTTATTATAGCAAATGGGATTTTTTCCCTAATTTCTGTTTCTGATATCTCATTGTTGGTGTGCAAAAATGCCTTTGATTTCTGAATATTGACTTTGTATCCTGCTGTTTTGCCAAATTCACTTATTAGACAGAGTATTTTTTCGGTGGAGTCTGTAGGATTTTCTATGTACACTATCATGTCATCTGCAAATAATTATAGTTTTACTTTCTCCTTTATAATTTGAATGCCTTTTATTTCTTCTTCTTGCCTGATTGCTGTGGCTAGGACTTCCAATACTATGTTGAATAGGAGTGGTGAAAGCGGGCATACTTGTCTTGTTCCTGATCTTCGTGGGAAAGTTCTAAGTTTTTGCCCATTGAGTGTGATGTTGGCTGTAGGTCTCTCATATATGGCCTTTATTATGTTGAAGAATGCTCCTGCTATTTCCAATTTGCTGAGTGTTTTTATCATAAATGGGTGCTGTACCTTATCTAATACTTTTCCTTATCTATTGCTATGATCATGTGATTTTTGTTTTTCATTTTGTTTATGGGATGTACTGCATTTATTGATTTATGAATATTGTACCATCTTTGCATCCCTGGGATGAATCTCACTTGATTATGGTGTATGATCTTTTTACTATATTGCTGGATGTGGTTTGAAAATATTTTGTTGAGGATTTTAGTATCTATGTTCATCAGTGATATTGACCTGAAGTTTTCTTTCTTTGTTGTGTCTTTATCTGGTTTTGGGATTAGGATGATGTTGGTTTCATAAAAAGAGTTTCAGCATCTCCCTTGTTCTTGGATTTTTTGGAAAAGTCTGTGAAGGATGGGGGTTAATTCTTCCTTAAATGTTTTGTAAATTTCTCTGTGAAACTGTCCAGTCCAGGGCTTTTGTGTGCTGGGCATTTTTTAATTACTGCTTTGATTTCATCAGCTGTTATTGGTGTATTAGGAGTTCTGCTTCTTCTTCATTCAGTTTTGGAAGATTATTGTTTTCTAGAAATTTGTCCATTTCACCTAGGTTTTCAAATTTCTTGGTGTATAGTTCTTTGTAGTAATGTCTTATAATCCTTTGTATTTCAGTGGTGTCAGTTGTAATTTCTCTTCTTTCATTTCTGATTGTATTTATTTGGGTCCTCTCCCTTTTTTTTTCTTGATAAGTCTGCTTAAAGGCTTGTTGATTTTGTTTAACGTTTCAAAGGACCAGCTCCTGGATTTATTGATCCTTAGAATTGTGCTTTTAGTCTCTATGTTGTTTAATTCTGCTCTGATTTTGGTTATTTCCTTCCTTGCACTTGTTCTGGGCTGTCTTTGTTGTTCTTTTACTTCTTGTAGGCATTGGGTTAGGTTGTTTTTTTGAAATGTTTCTATCTTTGTTAGGTAGGCCTGTATTGCTATGAACTTCCCTCTCAGGACTGCCTTTGCTGTGTCCCATAAGTTTTGGATTGTTGTGAGTTCCTTTTCATTTGTTTCCAGAAACTTTTTGATTTCTTCACTAATCTCATTGTTGATCCATTCATTGTTTAATAGCATGCTATTCAATCTCCATGAGTTTGAGTGTTTTGGGTTTTTTTCCTTGAGGTTGGTTTCTAGTTTCAGTCCCTGTGATCAGAGAAAATGCTTGATATGATTTCAATTTTCTTGAATTTGTCGAGGCTTATTTTGTGTCCTATCATGTGGTCTATCTTTCAAAGTGTTCCATGTGCATTTGAAAGGAATGTGCATTTTGCTTCTTTGACATGAAAGGCTCTCTATATATTAGTTAAGTCCATTTCATCTAGGACATTGGTCAATGCCACAATATCTTTGTCGATATTTTGTTTGAAAGATCTGTCCATTTTTGACAGTGGAGTGTTAAAATCCCCTACTATTATGGTGTTGTTGTCAACAGCTTTCTTGAAGTCCTCCAATGTTTTCTTTATATATTTGGGTGCTCCTATGTTGGGTGCATATATATTTACAATGTTTATTTCTTCTTGATGAATTCTTCTCTTGAGTATTATGAAGTGATCTTCTGGGTCTCTTTTTATGGCTCTTTTTTGAACTCTATTTTGTCTGATATGAGTATTGCTACTGTGGCTTTTTTTCCTGTCTATTTACTTGGAATATTTGTTTTCAGCCCTTCACACTCAGTGTATGTAGGTCTTTTGTTCTGAGGTGGGTCTCTTGTAGGCAGCATATGTGTGGGTCATGATTTCTTTTCCATTCATCATTCTATGTCTTTTGATTGGGACATTTAATCCATTTACATTTAAGGTTATTATTGATAGGTACATATTCATTGCTATTTTTTCTTACCTATGTCCTTCTCTCTCACACTGTTTTTCTTAAAACAGACCCCTTAGCATCTCTTGCAGAGCTGGTTTGGAGGAGATATATTCTTTGAGGCTTCTTTTGTCTGGGAAGTTCCTTATTTGGCCTTCATTTTTAATTGAGAGCCTTGGTGGATAGAGTAGTCTTGGTTGCAGGCCTCTGGTTTTCATTACTTGGAATATTTCTTGTCATTCCCTTCTGGCTTGGAGTGTTTCCATTGAAGTGAGCTGCTAGTCTTATCAGGGCTCCGTTGTATGTTACTTCCTGTTTTTTCCTTGCTGCCTTTAAGATTCTCTCTTTGTCTTGGAATTTTGCCATTTTAATGATGATGTGTCTTGGAGTGGGCCTCTTTTGGCTCCTCTTGATTGGGACTCTCTGTGTTTCCTGGATTTGTGGGACTTTTTCTCTCATCAAGTTAGGGAAATTTTCCATCATTACTTTTTCAAACATGTTTTTTATCCCTTGCTCTTCTTCTTCTGGTATCCCTATTATATGGATATTAATATGTTTCATGTTGTCCTGCATTTCCCTTCACCCCTCTTCATTCTTTCTGAGCCTCTTTTCCTTCTCTTGCTCTTTCTGGCTGTTTTTTCCTACTTTGTCCTCCAGCTCACTGATCTGACCCTCTGCTTCATCTAGCCTGTTTTTGATTCCTTTTACTATGTTCTTCAGTTCAGAAATTGTATTCTTCATTTTCTCTTGGCCCTTGTTGATAGTTTCTATTTTCTTTTTAATGTTGGTATGGTTTTCAGTGAGTTCATTGTACTTTCTCTGTAGTTTTTGGTAATTCTCTGTGAGCTCACTGGACTTCCTGATAACCATGGCTTTGAACTCAATATCTGATAGTTGACTTGCCTCTGTTTCATTTAGCATTCTTTCTGAGTCTTCCTCCTTTCCTTTCATTTGGGGATTGTTTGTTTGTCTTCCCATTGGTTGTGAGACTCTTCTTGTTAGCCTCTACTTCTTAAACTGATATGTTCTGACTCCCTGGGTTTCTGGTGTGAACTTCTATGGTAGAAGACCTGTGAGATTCAGTGGTGCAGTCTCCTTGATCTCCTGATGTTGCTGGTTTTGGGCTGTCATTTATGTTGGCTCTCTGTATGTCTTTGGGTTTTGATTGTCATTGGGTCTTTCTTTGGTGGGTCCTTCCCTCCAGCTGGTTAACTGAGGGTCACTCCATCCACCGCGTCTTATATTCTCTTGTGCAGGTGTGGGCAGGTTGTGTTGAAGCTGGTTCTTCACCCATATGTGGTTTTGAGGCTTCTCTCTCCCTCTTGTTTAGTTGTTTGTTCTGGGTTATTTCTCCACCATTTAGTTGATTTCCAGATTGATCCTGGGTGGAGGTTAGTGTGGCTTCCACTCCCTCCTTCATCTTCTTCCATTGTTATCTGTTGGTGGTTCCTTTATTGGTGGTTTTCCTTTTCCAGCACATACACTGGTGTTCACATCTCCCACCTACTCTTTTATGTCATCAGTTGGAGGGGGAAGGCAAATGGTTTAATACAGTGGGAGTGTATTCTATTGGACTTAAAGTACCAACACATAAAGTAAGAGTGTTAACTGTGATATTTCACCCAACTAGCCACTTTTTAGAAAGGGTGGAAAAGAGATAAGACTCTTGTTAGAAAGGGGAAGGATTGTAAGTTGAATCCAGAAAACAGTGGGAGGTCAGATTATGAGATATAGTGAGAGTAAAGGATAGAAAATAGGCGTAGTGTGCAAGAGAATAGAGTTAACCACAACAGTAATAAAGTTCCAGAAGACAATGAACCGGGCTAAAGTCTGGGAGGGGTGCTGTGTAGTATTTGCAATTAT
>VMDR010011100.1:0-29245 GCA_007922815.1 Macrotus californicus | reverse complement strand
AATGCATTTTTTTTTTTTTAACAAATTGAAGGTTTCTGGCAACCCTGCATCAAGCAAATCTACCAGTGCCATTTTTCCAACAGGCTCAGGTGATGGTTACCATTTTTTACCAATAAAGTATTTTGTAATTAAGATATGTATACTTCTTTAGACATAATGCTATTATACACTTAATACACTGTAGTATAGTGTAAATATAACTTTTAGATACAAAGAGAAACCCAGATCATCGTGTGACTCACTTTATTATGATACTTGTCTTATTGCCACAGTCTAAAACTAAACCCATAATATCTCTGAAGTCTTCCTGTATTTATATTGATATGATTTTATATTGATAGTGAGACGGTTATAGATACTAAGCTAATTGCTCAAAAATATTTTACTGATGTCAGTCTCTTATGTTTTACTCATGTCATAAGACATTGAGAAGACTCTAATTTTGTCTTTAACAAAAATATACAAATTTTCTTTCATCAAAGAGGGGATTTAATGAGAAAACAAAGAAAGGGTCAGACTTGAATTGGAAAAGGTAAAAAATCAGCACGAGTGCAGCACATGAAAATGGGTTGATTTTGTTTTTCTGCCACACACAGTCTTTTCCTCTTCTCCAAGCTCTTGATCCACAGTCACCCAGAAAACCATATGCTTCTGCCCACCACGCATGGGTCAAGCTTGCATGATGGCAATGAAGCCAAGACAGGGTCTGGAAGATCCAAGTGTCCACCCAGAGACTCTGAGCCCCTCCCACTCCCATCCAGAAGTCAAAGAAGCCCAGGAAAAGAGCCTACACCTGGAGAAAATAGGTGCTTTGAAAATAAAGCCAAAGCAACAGGCAATACACCAAGGCACACTGCCATCGCAAAAGCAAATCTCAACAAGCCCAGCTTCTGTTGTGCCTATATTTAGTTTGCATGCCCATGGTTTAGGGGATTTTCCAAATACCACTCCTCCTGAGTGCACATTCCCCAGGTCCCATGTGGCTCCTGAGAACTCCTTCATCTCAAAGGCAGAGTGTATTTACCAAATTCTCCTCTCACAGCCTCTGAGGCAGTAAGAACAGATACAGAAGTCCCAAATCAGAGCGCCATCTCTGAAGCACCCTGATGGAAAGCAGCCTCCAAAAGCAGACACTTCTTCAGTTGTGTGTGCTTCGTCTGGGCCAGGACAGAGTTGTTGTCATGTGATAAGATGAAAAGTGAGGGTGAAACTGGGTTGAGATGCATGACTGTCAGCAAGTCCCTTCCCTTCTCTAAATGACACATTACTTATTCATCAAATAAGGTCCCTCCCATCTTCCCCTGCAGCCTCTGAGGGATTTTTTCCTCCTGAAATGATGGAAGAAATCCATCCAAATGGAAAAGAGTGGACTGGAAGTGCCCTCTTATATGTAAAGATGTTTCTTCCTTTCATACCTCCATCTTATATGAAGAAAACGATGGGTGGAGAACATTCTCTGTTCTGGGTCACTGTAGTAGCTCTGAACTTTGGAAAAGTACAAAAGCAGAATCACAGAAACCACAATTCTCCCTTTTTTAGAATTAGCCAGGGAGAGAGAGAAGGGAGCAGACAACACCATTTCTATCCTCAGACCTGGCTACTTGGCAGGAGGAGCCTCATTTGGTAGGTGGGGCCTTGGATTTGAGACTGACACCCGGGACTCCAGTTCATGGAACTGCCTTCCCTCTGGCTATGCCACCTGGACAATCCACTGTACTTCTCAGCAGCAAAGGTTCTCATCTACAGAAACATGCCCATAACAGTGTTTCTATTTCCTGGCTAAAATGGTCATCTTTTCCCCCAACAGGTTATTCTCCATCCCACTCCAAACAGCCCCAAACAGTCAGAGTGGCACAAAATGACAGTCTCCAAAAACTGCCCTGATCAAGACCTTAAAATCAAACTTGCTGTCCGAATGGATAAACCTCAAAACATGAAGCATTCTGGGTAAGTGTTTCCTCTCTGAGTGGCAATTTTGGACATACCTCTATTTATTTCTTAAAATATTTTTTTAATTAGAAAAACTGATATTCAGTGAACCACATGGAAAGAAATATAAAGGATTCATGCAGGGTTATTAAAATACTTTGATATTTACAGTCATCCTTTGGTATCCATGGAAGATTGGGTCTGGGACCCCCCACAGAGACAGTGGCATAGTATTTGCATGTAACACACATACACCCTCCCATATACTTTAAATTATTTCTAGATTACTTATAATTCCTAGTACAATGTAAATGCTAGGTGAATAATTGTTACACTGTATTGTTTAGGGAATAATAATATTGTTTAGGGAAGAAAAAATGTCTGTACATGTTCAGTACAGACTCAGCCATCTAGGCCTAGCTATATGGTACACATCAGCAATAATATACCATTTTTAGAATATTTTTTATCATAGTTGGTGAATCCTAGAACACAGCACTCACGGATACAGAGGGCCAGCTGTACTACAAGCTTCCTCAATTCTTAGGGTCATTGTATTTGCATTCATGCTGTCAAGATAGAATAATTTCCTCCTCCTTTTGTAGCAGGGTTTCCAGTGCAATTCAATACCTTACTAGAAGCATTCTGGCTGATTCTGGCTTAGGAGGTTTTATTGGCTTCATATTCCTTTTCAAAGGCATTCAGATCTTTCAGACTCTATGAATCACTCTCTTGCACCTTCATTAACAACCACACATAGGAGATGTGAGCAGTTGCCATGGGCGACCTTCAATCACCTCACATTGAATTAGTTTTAGTGTGTAGTGCAGCATTTAAATAAATGACAAAAAATAGAAAATGTATAATCAATATCAGTTTCTTAAGATTTGAGAATAACCAATTAAGTAATTTGAAGTAGGATAAAAAAATAGGTAAAATATGGTTTTATTTCACAGATCAAACCAGTGATTTCTACAAAAAATTTGTATCAACAACTGGGTATATGCTGAGTGATGGCCTATTAAACAAAATTGCTTGGACCTCACTATCTCAGACACTGTGATCACCTAGGGAGGAGTGTTGTGCCAGATAATTCTGAACAGGGGAAGCCCCTGATCAATAGAAATGTCTTGCTAATTTGCGGGGGGGGGAGTATATGTGTTTATGAGAGGGTTTAAAGTGGCAAAACTGACATGAAAACTGAGATTGGTTCTATACTAGTAGTTTGGGGGATTCAGAAACCCAATACCAGAGCCTAACTGCTGATTCAGACAGATGGAAACAGAAGTCTGTGAGAGGTCCAGGGAGAGTAATGAGGACCGGAAACACACACCCAGCAGATGGGCAGACCACAGCAGCACGCAGATGAAGAGTAAAGAACAGATCCCCAGCCGTGGTCATAGCTCTGTAGAGCAAAGATAGATTCCCACTACTCAGGGCAACCGAAGTCCTCAGGCCTGGAAAACGATGGAAGAAGCAACATTCGGTCATAAGCTGGAGACCCAGCACTGACCCTGAGTTCTGGCTTGGATTTGGGAAATTTACATGGCATTGTGTTGAGGCCAAACTTCCTACAGCTTAAGATGGGACTACGGCAAAGCACTTCTGCTCATGGCCATGAGATGGCTGTGGGGCATAAGCCAGGCCCTTGCTACACACTCAGTCCTTTTTCAACCATCCAGCTTCTCCTCAATTAAATTAGTGTCTCATGAAAATGTTGATGAAATATTTCTGAGGTCAGCTTTTCCTCCTCATACTCCTGGCATACATGCCAAAAATGTTAAATGGGAACTCCCCCTCAGATCTCTTCCCCTGCAAGGTAGACGTTCTAGTTTCAAGACAAATGGCTGGAGAATTCTGTTAGGTTTGTGTAGCACAGAGGAAAAGATTCTACATTTTTAACAAAACACTGGCTCACAGAGGGAGACAGAAAGAAGTGAGGAAGTCAGGGAAGACCAGTGAGAGAACAAAAATATGAATGGATGTATCTGTCCTCAAAACTGCTTTTCAAAAGCTTCCTTGAAAGGATTAGGAGCTCAATCCACATTCTAGGTCCCGTAGAAGCCCCAAACCAGGAGTTTCACAAATACTCTCTCATTTCAGCCCCGTGGCAAACATTGGTGTAGATGTTATTTTCCCCATTGGATAAATTCCCACATGCTCTTCATTTATTCTGTTGGAAATTGAACTAACTGATCTGGATTTGGTAACTTTTCTGTTGAATTATTTGTAAAATTATTAACATATTTTGGGTATCTTGACCCTATAGATGGAAGAAAAATTATGTAGCTCTATTCTAACATGTTCCATAGCTTCTTAATATCACTAGGCTGCCATTTGAAAATTAGCCCTGCCAGGAAACATACCAGGAGGGCCTAGAAGAGTGAACAATGGGCACCTTAACATAATACCATCAAGCCCAGAGCAGCCTAGCCCAGGCAGAACAGCCTTAGTGGCACAAGGGCTGATTCAGGGAAAACAGAAATGTCTATGAACTATATTTTGTTTCATATAAACTTAAAATAGCTTTATTGAGCCCCATTATGAGTGTGGTGGGGGAGAGTGATAGAAATATCAGAGCAATGTCAGTGCTGAGAAGGTTAGGAAAAGGAATTTTTTAAGAAGCACGGGCGAGGTTATATATTATATTTACTTTAATGTGTGTTAAAACATCAAAGGAAACTCAGAATGACTCCTTGGTGATGGACTGTGGTTCCTTGAATGAGCCACTGACCCATTCAGAATAACTTTGTGGAATAGAAAAACATAAGTAAGAACATAAATTCTTGCTTTTTGGCTTTAAGACATTAATATCTGGGCATATTTGAGAATTAGCAACTCCTCAGTGGCTATTTAATTTTTTCTTTTATACCCACATGATGTGTTAAGTTCAGGAACTGTGTTCACTCACATTATCTCATTTCATCCCTGAAACAGCCTCACAAGGATTAGGTATTATTAGCTCCCTATCTTAATAAATGGTCTCTTTCTTCACTCAATTGCTCAGACTAACATCCTTGCAATCATCTTTAACAAATCTTTTTCTCACCTCTCACCTCAACTATCTTCAAATTCTTTTCTACCTTCAAAATAAATCCAGGGTTCAGCCTGTCATCACCACCTCGCCATTCATCTCCACATCACCATTCAAATCCAAGTCTCCATTACTTTGCTTCTCACCTGTTTCACCTGCCCCGTAGCAGTCCCCCTGCTGTCCTAGTGTCCCTGTAGTCTATTTCCCACCAGAAGCCAGAGTCATTTTTTTTGTAAAGCACAAGGCAAATCCTGCCATGCAAATGCTAGAATGACTCCACTGACTCCCCATCTCATTCAGGGTAAAAGTCAATGTTGCTACCATGGCTATGAAGCCCTATGTGATGAGGACTTCACTACCTGTCTGACCTTGATCACTACTCCAGCCTTATTGGCCTCCTTGCTCTTCCCAAAGACTCCAAGTGAACCTCCCACCTCAGGACCTTGTCCCCACTGTCTTCTCTGATTTGAATGCTCCTTCTCCCTCTTCTCCCCTACCCAGATGTCCACATGACTCACCTTAATTTCTGCATGTCTCTGTACCTTATCAGAATGCCTTTCCTGGCCCACCTGTGTCTGCCCTCTCTTTCTTACTCTGCTTTATTTTTACCAGAGCAGTTATCATCTCACATATCATATATTTCTTTATCAGTTTGTTGTCTGTCTTCCCCATTAGACTGTGAGTTCCTTGTCAGTGAAGACATTTGTCTCCTTGGTTCAAGGTAGCAGCTATAGGGCCCAAGTGTAGTAAAGGTCCAATAAATTATTTGTTGCATAAATAAGTGAATAAATGAATCTCCAATGTACAAACAAGGAAACAGACTCAGAGTTCTGAAAAGACTTACCCAAGTCACAGCAAACCTCAGAGCCAGGTCTAGAATTGTTTCAGTTCAACCTTAACTGCAGACCTGTAACTTAAATTCAATGAACCACACAGTTCACCAGCCAGGAGTAATTCACAGGAATTCTAAATTGCCTTTTATATTTCAACAACTCTTAAAGGGGGTATAGTTTCTAAGTCTCAGCCATGCTTCTTAAAAGCCTGTTTCCTCTTTCATTTTCTTAGCTGTGCCCCTGCTCTAGACTTCTTGATCTTCAGAACCATCACACTTCTCTCTCCTCCCTGTAGGTCTCCAAGACACTTCACGCATTAGCTGTGACTCTCAAATGGAACTGCTTCAACTAGACTGACTGAATATGTTTAGGGTTTCCTTTTATCTCCCTTATTGGCTGATTTTCCATAAATGTCAATTACATCTAGTTGGTTGATCAAGTCTTTTAAACCCTTACAGATAATCTATCAATTATTAATAGGGAGGTTTTGAAATCTCTTACTGTAACTGTGGATTTGTTTGCTTTTCTTTATAGTTCTATCTATTTTTTCTTTAAATATTTTGAAGTGCTGTTCTCTGTTATAAGATGTTTAAATATTTAAGATTATTATGTCTTCTTGATGAATGAACCCCTTTACCATTATGAAATAAACTTCTTTACCCCTTTTACTACTTTTGGCCCTAAAAATTACTTTACATGACAGTAGTAAATGTAGCCACCCCAATTTTTTCAAAAACTAATTTTAGCATCTTAAATCCTTTTCCATTATTGCATTTTTTACCTATGTCTTTAGATTCAAAGTGCATTTCTTATAGGCAACATAGAGTTGGGTCTAGATTTTTAAATCTAACCTGAAGCTTTGCCTTTTAATGAGGATACTTATTTAGCCTATTTATATCTAATGTGAGTATTGATATGGTTAGGTTTAAATTGAATTGCTGTTTGTTATCTTGCTATTTGTTTTCTAATTGTTCCATTTGATCTTTGTCTCCTTTTTCCTCTTTTTCTTCCTTCTTTTGAGCTAATTAAATACTTTTATGATTCTATTATATCTTCCTTATTCTATTATTATATAGAAATTCTGGTTAGGTCAATTGCCTAGAATATAACCCTTGACAATGCCACTTACTAGCTGAGGAAAAGTTGCTTAACCTGTCGGGACATCATTTTGCTCAGCATAAAATGGAGGCAATGATAGTTGCCCTCTAGGGTTGCTGTGAGGATTAAACAAGTTAGTAAGTGTAAAACATTTATATACATGGTAAGAGCTACAGCTACAGAGGAGTTGGTGGTAGTTTTCATCACCGATGTTTATTACTTTCACCCATGCTTTGTACCTTTCCCCAGCCCACACTTCCTGCTGGGCTGTGGCAAGAAGTCTGGGACACTGCAGCCTCGGAGCCCTTCCTTGTTCTCTTTCAATCCCTAGAGAGTCTCTAGGGAGGGGAGGGAGGCCTCCTGGTGGGAATCATGGTTTGTTTTTTTCTCCTTGTGACTATTCTTCTTAGAAAAAAAATTGTCATGAAAGTTTTCTGGCAAAAAAGAAAAAAAAATCTACACAGAGAGAACAAACGCCTTCCTCTCCACCTCAACCAGAGCACCACCAACCCCTCATTCCTAGGCTCCTCAGTCACTTCTGGCTTTACAACCCCAAAGATGAAACCTCAGCATCCCTGGTATTTACCTCCTTCTCAGCCATCTTTACCCCTTTGTAAGGTATTCAGGGTCAGACAATTCTGGCAAATGTCCTGAGGGGTCACATGCTCTTGCCCCTGCCCTGGCTGCTCATCCCCAGGTGTCTTAAAAGAAGATACACAATAAAAAAATTCCCCATGAATAGCTATGGAGCATCCATCATGTATACACTTAAGTGCTAAGCACAGAAGGCACTTAATAAGCAGAGGGGAGGTACTACTTCATTTACATTCACAAACACCACATGAAGGATGACTGGCCTTTTTTTATCCACCCTGTGTGCAGCCCTGACAAGTAGTTCCAGGGCAAAGGGACATTGAGGCCAGGGAGTTTTCCATGAATTTGACTGGGATTCCTGGGACTTAAGTTGAACCCAAGTGCATCTTCCTCATCTCTTTTTGGACCTTTGTAGTTCACTCTGTACTCTCATATAACTAAAATACCCTCAAGGATTGACAGTGATGTCATTGGCACGGGTTTTACAAAAATGCTACAAGGAAGGATACACTAGAATCGTGACACATGATATGACCTGTAGATCCAAACCCAGATATATGAGGTCTGTCCAGAAGGTATCTAGCTATGTAATATGAAATATAGAGACATTTATTGAAGAAGATACAAGATACAAGAAACATTGTACATAGGACAATGATGCCCCAGTCCCTTCACAGTAGGCACCTTGGGACCTCACACAGTTCTCCTAATTGCTATCAACTGCCCCATTGTATTTTCCTGAATCTCATTGACAGCCTGAAATCTCTTCCCTTTCAAAGGTGATTTTAGTTTGAGGAAAAGCCAGAAGTCACAGGGTGCCAAATCTGGGCTGTCGGAGGCTGAGTCACCTGGGTGATTTGATGTTTCACCAAAAGTGAATGAGATGTGAAGCATGAGCTAGTGTGTTGTTGTGATGAAGCTGTCAATCACAAGCCCCTCTTAGCCGAGGCCTTCTGAGTCACCCAAATAATTTCCACGGAGGGATGTTCAAGCTTAACACAAAATTTGTAGCAGATTTGTTGCTCTCCTCACTCGTTATTTTGAATGTGATGGCCACACAGTACACATGCTCACTAAATGGTGTCTACTGCCCCCACTGACTAGTACAGTGAAGTTGTCATTGTTCAGGCATACACATTCCAGTCCCCTCTCCACCTTGGCTGCCAGGTTACATCGATGTCGCACAAACTGTTCTTGTTCTATTAACAATGGCTGGAATTTTTCTGGACAGAACTTGTATATACCTCACTTTATTTCCCAGTGGACATGTGCCCAAAAACTGAATGTAAATTGAAATAAAGAATCCAAAGATGAATCCTTTGCAATGTTGGTACTTACAGATTCTTTCTACTAGGACTATTATTTCTACCTCTACTACTACTATTACCAGTAGCAAGAATAACAACAAACAACATCAATGCCTAATATTTTCAAGAATTTACTACGTGCCAGTTACTGTGCTAAACACTTGGCATGTATCATCTCCACCAGTCCTCAACTGAATAGAGTATATCCTATGCTATTCCCATTTACACCTGAGGAAACTGAGGCACAGGGCAGCCAAGCCAAAGGACAGTTAATGGCAAGCCCAGAATTCTCACATAGGTGTTCCCACTCTGAGTCTGAGATAAAACCACTAGGCTAGACTTCTGCTCAGTGAACCAGAATGCTGATTTATCTATTCGTAAATCCAGATTTCCACATATGCGATGACCTTGGAAGAGAGTTCAGGTCCATTCTTCTTTACATCCCAAAGTGAAAATTCTGTCTGATTCTCGGTGAAGCGAGGATTTGGAAGTAGTCCCATTGATTTTGATAGCAGGTAAAGCCAGTTTTAGACTCAGGCATTTGAAGGTATTGGAGTATGACCAGATCTCTCCTCACTTGGTCTAATAGAACCTGAAAACCACCAGCGTCACCTCCTTGATCAATGCTAGTTCAACATATAACAATCCTCCAGGTCAACAGGATAATTCATGAATGAATTAGTAACACTGGTTTTAAAATCTCCAGACAGCTTAGATCTGTGCCTCCTTTTAATTTCATTTTTCTGTGTAAAGATGAATTTCCATCAACAGAAGAGCATTTGGGAAAAGGGGAGGGGCTAAGGGAGGACTTTCTCTGTTGACTTAAAACTTCTTCCCCATACCCTGACTGGTGTGACTCAGATGGGTGCTGTGCTGTACAGCTAAAGGCCGCCAGTTCAATTCCTGCTCAGGGCACATGCTTGGGTTGTGGGTTTGGTCCCTGGTCAGGGCATGTAAGAGAGGCAATCAATCAATGTTTCTATCTCATATCGATGTTTCTCTCCCTCCCTTTCTCCTTCCCTTCCCCGCTCTCTAAAAATAAATACATAAAATATTTTTAAAAATCTTCCCTGTAATACACCTGGATTAATAAAATTATAGCAAAAGAAAGTGAGGAAAGATTTTCCTGAATGACACTTGTCAAGACATGGAAAAATTGGCAATTATGAGATTTAGCACTCTTTTTTTTCTTTGTATGATTCCTTTCAGGAGTTTCCCTACCCTATCTAAAAGACTTTTGGTACATGTACAAAGGTAACAATTAAGTCACAATGTAACATTTTCCAGGATGTTCTCTGGAATCAGTTAAGGAATCCACATCAGGTCTCAGCATGGACCACAATTCCCTCTATAAGAGGGAGCGAACCTTGCCTGCTGTTTCTTATCCTTAACCACACAATTCCAAAGTCTGCTTTCTGTTTCTGGGCCATGTGCATGTCCTTGTTTATGGGTACCAAGCTTCACAGTAAAGCGTATTAAACAATGCACTCACTCAAGCATTAATGCAACTCTGGTCTTTTCCCTTTCCCTTAGGTATTTATGGGCCATCGGTAAGAATGTCTGGAAAAGATGGAAGAAAAGGTTTTTTGTATTGGTGCAGGTAACTCTTCAACTCAAATATCAGTCTTAAGAGCCATCAGTTTTAAAGATTTGATAGGTTTAATGAATGTTTTTAATTGAGGTAAACTTACCTTATATGCATACAGACCTCAAGCATTTAGCTCAATGAATTTTTACATATTAGATATCCATGTAACCACCATCCAGAGGGATACAGAACATTTCCACAATCCAGAGTGTTCCTGATGTTTCCTTTCCTATTTTTAGATAACTTTAAAATTTTAAAAAATAATGCAGACTCATTATTTTTTTAATTCTGACAATACAGAATTATATAAGGTAAGTCGGAGAAGTAAACTCCTACCCATGTCAGTGAGGGAGGAACCCAGGGATGGAACAATCATGTGCCTATTTAAGGCAGTAGGACACCAATGTTATTTTAGAAGAATTTGCTGTTTCTAAAGGCACTAAGTTACTCATTATGAGAAAATTCAAAATTTAGTTGGACATTTTACATTCATTTTATTGTCTGGTACATTTGATATTTAATTACCTGTAGGGGAGCCCTCCACTCTTCTTGATGTCTGGGCTTCCAAAAGTGTTAACTGACCTCCTATAACTGTGTTTACAGTCTAGAACATATGTTTCCAGATAGATATTTTATTAACCAAAAATAATCAAACTCTTCATGTTGTTCTGCAAATTGCTTTTTCAAAAAATCATTGTAGACTTTTTTCATGTTTGCACATGGAGCTCTGGCTCTAATACCTACAAATTTTCCTCTTTTTTTCCCCTTATGATGGGAAATTTTAAGATTTATTCTCTTAGCAACTAGAATTTTCCTTTTTGATAGACTTCTGGGCTTCCTCAACTGGGGCTATTATTAACCATGCAGCATGAACATCTATATATACAGGTACAGATATAGATGCAGACATTGATATTAATAATACATTAGTAATATATAAGTATCTTTGTTCTCTTGAGTGTTTCTTAAAGAAAAAAATCCAGAAATATCTTTGAAAATCTCTCCTTTTTTTTGGTTTGTTTGCTTTTTGCATCAGGATTTTTCAGTTTACAGAGGAATTTGCCATTGCCTCTTTTTAATTTTCAACCCTCACCAGAGTATGTAAACTATAATTTAATTTGCAAAAAGTTAATTTACGCTGTACTCTGAAAGAAATCACCTTGTAATTTAGTAACTAAGGTGTTTATTGGGTCACTGTATTGGCTATAAGTATTTAGATCACTATCAGTTCTGAAACCTCACCATGAAGCAGCTGCCTCTTAGGCCTTCAAAGTTCCACCAACCCTGAGCTTCTAAGACTAGACCTGCTGCAGATCTACTCAAGCATCTGCCACTAAGGCAAAATGCATCTCTCTGGCTGTAAGCAAGAGGTAATCTTTGCTTTCATGATCACTATGGGGTACAACAAAACCTTAAAATAAATTAGTCAAAAGAAAACATTGGAATTATGTCCTACCCCTGAAATAATCCAAGGCTAAGCAATACAAGACATTTTATTCTGAGATGCATTTCCTCAGCTACCAACTGACCAATATTTATTGAACACCTACTATGTGTAGTGCATATTGGTAGATCATAGAGAAGGACTATGAGGTGCAGTCTCTCACTTCCAGAAAGATATCTGTTAGAGTTCTTTATATGCAAACAGCAGAAACAGACTCAAGCTAATTAAGATTTTTCTAAAAAGGATGCATTGGAAAATGTTCGAGGTAGTTCATGAGATTGCTAAAAAGCTGAATGATCAGTCCTGGCTATAAACAGAACCCAGTTCTAGAAGTCCAGGTGGTAGGAACCATCAATGCAATCATAAGACAAAATCAGCTCTGATCATTGTCTATCCTCCAATCTCCACTGAGAAAGAGAGAATTGGGTTGGTTCAGCTTGGATCACACACCCAACTTTTAGCAGGGGCCGGCGATGGCACTCCAACAGTCCCAGCAGCCCAGACTACTGGGCTGTCTCCAAGGCAAAATCAGGATGTCATGACCAGAAGGAGAAATGGATGCCAGGCAGACAAAAACAACTGACGCCCAGTAGAATAATGAAAGTGGAGAGACAAGCTACAACCCAAGAAGCAGTGTTGCGTCAGGGAGGGTTCTCCCCTTCAACTGTGCTCACTTGGCAAAGCAGCCTCTCTTAGACTCCCATGGGAGTCTGCCTGGCCTCCCCCAGCACTCTATGTGCAGTTCCAGGACCAGTTCAGTTTCTGATTCACCTCGAGCTCTTTCCATCTTCCCCCCCCACCACACACCTACACTTCCTCTAGCTCAGTGTGCAGCACGGGCACTCAGGAAATGTTAGTGGAAAAAGAAAGGAAGGGAAGAGAGAAGAATCGCCTGGAGGATGAGAAGTCTCCGGAGGAAGAAGGGCAAGTGGCCCTCTCACCGTGAGATGGCTTCTCCCCCACCCCCATGTTATTGCTTCACCGACACATGGCTTTCCTCTGAGAATTTTGGAAGGATGAAGTACTTAGTAGAAGTAACTGACCTCTTACTTCGGGAAAGATGTTAGGGGGAAAAGGCTCTTCAGGAAGGAAAAAAAGATGAAATGTGCTGAGAATGTCAGTGAAGCCATGTCTGTACAACATGAAAACGAGAAAATGATTGCTTTAGGCCGTGTGACTAGAACACAGATGTTTTAGGGCCTTCACACTGAGCCTCCGACCAAGAGAAGATATGAACCACACAGTAGCTAAAGAGAAAGCTCTGTACTCACTTATGAAAATCATAAAATGACATAGTCCATCTAAAGCTCAGCACCTTTCCAAAAAGGGCACAAGAGAAGAATCTCAGGATTCTGTGTGATGTTTCACATACATTTGATTCTCATTAACTTTGAAGAGCCACTGAGATTCATTGGTTACATTGATTTCCCAAATTAAAGCTTCAGTTTCTACCTAAATTGGATTCCTCCCCTTACAACCTCTGTGGCCAACAGAGGTGACATGACAGCCCACCATCACAAAGGTGATGGGGGAGGTAGGATGACAGCTCAGCTCTTCTGTTGCTTTTCTTGTCCTGATTGTCACAACAATGTCTAAAAGCAATTTTGGTGGCCCACCTAAAAAATACTGCAGTACTTTTTGGATTCTTTTCTTTTATTTTTTTCTCTGTTGTTTAAATCATCACATCTACAGATGTTTTATCAAAATGATAACTCACCTCCTTTGAAACAAGTCCAATGCCAACATAGTTACAGGAGATAAGTTCAAGGGCACCAGTTTTGGCCCAGCTCGGGTAAACAAAAATATCCCAGGTGGCTTGAAGAGAATGATGGCAGTCCAGGCCATGACAATCGGCACCCAGCTGGTATATTGTTGAACTCAGTTAGATATACAAAGGATTTTCAGTTTTCTCTTTAGCCATCAAACCCTTCCACTGAAACTCAAAATGCAAATGAAACCAGGTTAAGCACTCTGGTCAATTTTGGAAGAAGAAGCTGATGCTACACAGCCTGCCCCAAGTTTCCAGGCAGCCTCAGAGGAGCTCTGTGGAGGACCACCACAATGGAAGCACATCTACCCAAGTGACTCACAGAAGTTTGGTTTCTTTGCACTGAGATGTTAGGTATCATGGAGTATTTTTTTTACAGAGTTTTTAGCACATAATTTTCAACACAATTATGCATTCCATTAGATTTAATATAATGAAATTTGTTTGAAAATCCTAAAAGAAATACACATCCAAGACCAGTAACCTCAAAATCATCTCCCCTCCTGCCCTCCAGTCATTCATTCTCTCACACGCTCTCTCTCTCTCCCCATATTATATACATAATATATAAATATATTATATTATCTCTACATATAATAAATATATACATATATAAATATACTATAAATATATAATATATATATATATATTTGTCTGTGATGCAGAACTATTGAAGGCACCCTCAAGAGTAAAGGTCCCTTTTAATGCTACCACCTCGGAGAACCAAAAGGTAGATTGTAAATGTACCTCCTACTAGCCAGGGACAAAGACATCCACAGATGGTGTTGAACCAAAGCCATAATCCCATTTTTAAGGATCAGGGCTAAAATTATTGTGGACATGGCTAGAGTCTGCTCCACCAACTGTAAAAGGTATGAAGCAGTTGCAGGGTTTTTTGTGCAAGAGACATAAATGTTCCTACAAGATAAGACTGTGTTCACCACGTAAAAGCCTAGGCCACCTGTACTGGATGTTATTTAAAATGCAGATCCCAAAGCACCATGCAGAGAATTCTGATGCAGTATGTCTAGGATGAGGCCCAGGAATCTGTACGTTTTACAAGCACCAGGAAATGCTGATGAAGATTGTCTGGAGACTACCTTTGGAGAAATATTGCCTCAGTAGTCATTGTCCCTTTTAAAGTGAAGTCTTCCATTCCCTTTAGACCATACTCTCTTAGACTTTATGTTCTGCATGAAGCTGAGCACCAGAGTAGCTAAACAGATGATTATATGCAAAAAACATGACAAATCCTCCTCAGCCCTGTTCCTTTAAATTCTAATAATTGCCCTAAGAAAATGACTGTCAACTGTAACCCAAGGATTAAAGAGAAATGGGCCTTCAGCACCCCAAGTCAAGAAATTGCTGGGTTCATTCATTCTAAACCCCCAAGGCCACAATAAGGAGGATCAAACACATTGTTAGGACTGACCAA
Organism: Macrotus californicus; assembly: GCA_007922815.1. Classification (NCBI taxonomy): domain Eukaryota; kingdom Metazoa; phylum Chordata; class Mammalia; order Chiroptera; family Phyllostomidae; genus Macrotus; species Macrotus californicus. The sequence goes on along the minus strand of VMDR010011100.1, from coordinate 14,215 downwards.
ACCAATGTCAAAGATAAAGGTACCAGTTCTTTACATTCCTTTTTAAGCTCCTCACCCTGGTATGTAGGGGAAGGAAAGGAAGCAGCCAACTCATCAGCATACCAGGCTGGAAAGTCTATCCTCTATCATCTTTTTCTTTTAAATATTTTTCTTCTATGATCAAAAGATTTTAGGTTAAAAGCACTTTTTGATTGGTTTTCAGCCAAAGTATTCCTGAGATATGTTCCCCCTTTTAGCACCATAATATTCTGTGGTTCCTCTAATAAAGTTAATTATTACTTATATTTATGTGTTCTCTCAGAGCTTACAAGGTTCACTTCATCTTTACAATCTTTCTGTACTTCAGCGAGGACAAGTCTTATCCCCCTCTTATATTAGAGCAAAATGAGGTTGACTGACCCACTCACAGCCTATGGCTCCTAGGCAGCCAAGACGAAACCTAACACAGGTCTTCTAACTTCAAATGTATTCCATGACTCCAAGCACTCAGGTGGGACTGGTGTTCAAAGACATTTTATGTGTATACAATTTCTAGAGCATACTTGCCTTGCATCAGATAGAACCAATGTGGTCCCTAAAGCCATATCCTATTTCTAATTCACTACAGATAATATTAGAACTAAAACAAACAAACAACAACAAAAAAAAAACCCTCTGACTGTCCCAGCTTTCAGAAAAATTACTAAATGTAAATGGGAGAAAATATATTGTCAAATAATATAAAACGCCTTGGAATATAGCAGTTGTCACCTGGAAACAATATTAAAATAAGCTAACTATGAAAATGAATTGTAAGACATACAAGTGGTTGAGTAATTTATCACTCTAAATGAGTGGGTTTTTCCCACTCAACTTCACAATTGCCCTAACAGGCATTTATGTTTATATTCTGGTTGCAAATGACAATAATCAGCTCAAACTAGCTTAAGTTTTAAAAGGGGAATAATTGTACTGGTTAGTTAATTAAGTTAGTAATTAATGAGTCTTCTGGCAAGGCCAGGTCCAGGACTCAAAGTCAACAAGACTCAGTCTCTGTCTACCATCTCTTGACTGTGCTTTCCTCTGAGCTGGCTTCACCCTCAAGAAAGCTCTCTCTGTGAAGTAAACTGGCTGGTCAAGGCTCCAAACAGTTTAGCAGCCCCAGAGGAAACAAAGCTTTTCAATCCTGGTAGTTCTAGCAGAGACTTCTGTTGACTTTCATTAGCTCAAAGTACTCATGTGCCCACCCCTGCACCAATCACTGCAGCCAAGGAGATGTGATACTGATTGGCCAGGCATGAGCCACATGCCCCACCCACCCTACTATAACTATATAACTATATATAACTATATCTATATATTATAACTATAGCTATAAACACAATTAGTACCACACAGACTCTATGGGCTGAAGGTAGAGAAGAGGGTGATGCCCCGAGGAAAATCAGGATTCAGTTAGCAGAGGAAAAGAAATGCTGTGCATGTAGACATTGAGAAATGTCCTAGATATTATCATCTCCATTTGAAGATAATTAAACTGAGTCTCAGCAAAGTTAACTGAAGTGTCTGGGATCATGTACCTAGAAAATAACAGATCTAAGAATCAAATTCAGTTCTGTATGGCTCCAAAACGATTCTCCCTCTATTCTACCAAGTGGCCTTCATGTCAATGTCACTCAAGACTCTCTGATTCTTCATACACAGTCACATCACATTAAAAATCATCCTTTGTCTTGGGAATGGTATGCACATCATAAAAATATTCTTCACCCTCAGATCTTGGCTCAGTTAGTCAATGTTTCCTCGTGAAAACCTTCCCTGACCACCCAACTAGACCAAACCCCCAAGCTCTGATAGCACATAGATCTCTCTAATACTCATCACCATTAAAGCCATACATTTCTGAGATAATATAATTAATGTCCACATTCTGGCATGAGGGCAGGAACAACATCAGGTTTTGTATATCTTTATATTCTCAGCACCCAACATACTACGTAAGTATTTGTTGAATGAATGAATGAATCTGCCCTAAAGAAGCAGCATTCTTAAAAAAATGTATGCATGCAAACTCTAGACAAGGGCTAGTGACCAGGGGTCAGTAAAAATGACAGCTGAATCATTCTCATAGAAAGATGGTAAAGGCAAGAAAAGGGATTTAGACAAAGTGTATTTCATTGGTTGTATGTCCAAGTATTTTTGTCTTTCACGGATGCAGGGAGGAAGGACAGAGGGGGACAACAAAGGACTTACCCTCTTATCTCATAACTGAACTCTAGTTGCTAAGTATAATTTAACCTCAGAGCAAACTTAAAATTTCTAGATAGTTCCAGTATGTTAAAACATAGGTTCTCAAATTTTAGTGTACATTAAGAAATATCTGAGACAATTATGAGAAATAGAGATTCCTGAGGTCCACTCAGACCTGATGTTCTGTTTCAATTGATCTGATTTTAAGAATCTACATATCTATAACCTACCTCCACTAGATACCCACACTCTAAGTAATGTGGCCTCAGTCCATGCTTTATGAAACATTACTGCAAAACTTTTCTTAGTTTAAATAAGTGGTTGGAAATGAAGTAAAGGGTTCCTTTGTATCTGAGCTTCAGCCTCCTTTAAAACAAAAGCTGGAAGATTGTATCCTCAAAAGTCCCAATAGCCAATTCCATGATTCCATGAAAAGGCTACATAGCAGCTAAAAATCCCACAGGTGTGAAAACTGTAGTCCTCCAGAGTGCATTTTCAGATGTCTGTGGGTGATTTGACATCACCAGATCTTTATGTTTTTTGTGCTAATCCAGGCTCTCAGACTGGGGAAGCTGACTGACTCTCTGACTTCTAACATGTGTTCAAGGCTCTTTTATGCTATTATTATAGCAGTGCTCACTATATCATTAATTTTCTTCAAACTACAGTTTAAGTAGAATTATATGTACTATAACAGAAAAACATGTATTTAACTGGGAATTACTTTCACTTAGTGATGTCTTGTGGATGCTTAAAAACAAAAATGAAAAAGCTGCCCGAACTTTGCTATTCCTTCACCCTCAAACACTCTAGAAAAAGTGGTTCCCCACAAATTTGCAATAAGTGGAAATATTCATAGAGAAATCATTTTCTCTCCCTTCCTTTATTTTCTACAGTAGATTGCCAAATCCCAAATTAAAGTGGCCCTAGTCGCCACCTCAAGTTTATTTTAGCCCAGATTTTGTCAGGCACAACTTGAGCAGCACTACCAGAAGAGGGCGGCAACATCCAGCTCTCCAAGAAGCAAGCAACCGAGCCAGGGAAAACTCAAAAAGCCCAGAGCGTGTGGTATTGTAATAGTAAATGTGTGGTCTTGAAATAACACCCTTTTGTTGTGATATTTTTTCTGATCTCAGAAGAGTGTCGGCAGCTCTCTACTTGTTTGGCTAATCATCACCTTGCAAACTGTATCATCTTGTGTTGCCAGAGATAGGTAAAAATCACCATCCAGCCACCTCAGCAATCTGTAATTACTGTCATGTCATGGGGGGTCAGTTATCTGTAGGACCAGTAATGGGTTGGAAAAGCCTGGTGCTGTGCTTGGAGTAATATAGGTAAGTTTGTGAGAAAAAAATACCTCTCTATTACGTTACACCTGCTCAGCTTTCTAGAAACAGTCAGACTCAGTTAGTGAATACCCACTATATGATGGACTTTGCTTATGGGAAGGGAAATAAAACCAAGATACAAGACTGCTTAGGCTGGCCCTCAAAGGAGTTACAATTTAGTAGGCAAGTATGCTTACTCAGCTACTCTATATTAGAATGTGAGTGCCAAATGCCAGGAAACTGTTTATGTAAATGCATATATTGAGTATTTTCTATGTGAGGGTCACACACAGTATAAAGTCCTTTACTGCTCAATAAATCCTTTAGCACCAATAAGGCACAAGTAAAATACAGATGAGGACCCTGAGACTTAGGTGACAGCTTCTCAGAACTGGGATGGGGCTGCAGGCCTGTGCGACCACCAAGCTTGAACTCTTAAACTTCATTTTTAGGATGCTATTGGGTGTTCTGCCTATTAAAAAGACTAACACATGTCCACTTATGAAAATACTCAGTGATCTGGCTGTGGGTTTCCCTTGAAACCCATCAAGGCCTTGCAATATAGGGAACAGACTCTACAAACTATATGCATAATAAACAGTCGTGCAGAAGGTTTTCACCAGGAACCAACAGAGGGCAGCAGCCGATCAACCAACCAGTACAATGTTCTCAAGTGGACTCCCTTTATCTAGCCTTCGGGACCTTTAGGCGTCCTGTGTAGGAGATGTGCAGGACTTGAAAGCGTCAACTTCTTATCACCATTTTTTTAAAAAAATGACAAACCTCACTGTGGAGAAGGGGACTAAGAACGTCCCCACAGGGATCAAAGTTCATTTAGAAAATGTCTCTTTTAATAAAAGAAACTAAACGATGAGGGATATGGCACTCCTTCGCCAAGACATCTGACATCCATGAATGGTAAATATGTCCACAAGCTTTTAGCCTGAAGCCCGAAGGATGCTCGCTCTCCCACTGGCTCATCTCACAGAGAAGCCAAATGTAAAAATGCTAAGTGTCCACGCTGGGTCTGGACGCACCATGGCAACAGGTCCTGAAGGCTGACCTATATAGCCCACCCGGTACTGGCAGGCCCACCGTGTCAGTAGTGAGGGCTGTACCAGGGACAACAGCCATGCTGTTGGGGTGAGGATGGCTCTACCATGACTAGCATCTAGCAATCCAGCACTCATTGCTTATGACAGCGTGTCACTCCAGCATTTGTCTGAATGAAAAAACTTCTCAAAACAACCAAAAGCACTCCTTCAGTGGAAGGAGTGTGGAGGTGGGGGATGAAATGTGCAGCTTGATGCTGAGAATTGGCATGCAAAAATTGAAATACTAAAAAGATCTTTAAAAGTTGGGACATAAATTTAAAAAAGTATAGTCCCTAACTTCTGACCAAAAGGTCTGCGTTATGTCTGGGAGCTTGGCAGTCTCGGGTAGGGCCAGTCAAGTGCCAGTACTCAACCAGGTTTGACTTACAAAAATGGCAATTTCATGTGGCTTATCCCAATTAAAATAACAGCAATAATGATAATAGCAAACTATTATCAAGCAATTATTAAGCATTAGGAAATTCCACATGTGAACTCATTCAATCTTCAAATTAAGTGAATGAGGAGGTAGTTCTCAGATTATATGTGATGTATAGATGAGGTAACAAGAGGACCAGCAAGGGTAAGTAACTTGCTCCATGTCACACAGCCAAGACATGACAATACTCAATTTGAACCTATCTCCTGAGCACAGGGCCTCAGGAAAAGGACAGGCTTAAAATGTAAGCATTTCTTCTAGGAAGACGGGCTCTAGGGGACCAACCTCACAAATTGCTCTTCCTTCCCAGGTCAGTCAGTATACCTTTGCCATGTGCAGTTATCGGGAGAAAAAAGCAGAGCCTCAGGAACTTCTACAACTGGACGGCTACACTGTGGACTACACCGACCCCCAGCCAGGTACCCACCCACCCCATAGGCCATGAACCCACAAAGCTCCCCCCCTTCCCAAATCAATGGTCAATTAATATTTCGTGGGCACTTTCTCCATGCTGGGCTTAAATTAAGCCATGTTCCCAGCCTGTCACAGGTGACAGGACAGTGACAATCCCTGACCTCATGGAACTTCTGTCTTGGTTGAATAAATGACTTCCCAATCAAGAACTGTTTTTTTTTTTTTCAAGCAATCCTTGTAAAATGAAAAAGAAAACATATTTTTTCTTTTACATACCTGTGTCCATATCAAATATGTACTCTACCCTACAAAGCTAAAAACATTCCTGAGAGAGAAGTCCTATGTTAACACACCAAGGACTCTGTGTGTATATGGTTTTCCACCAGTGATGTGTGTCCATGTATTATATCTCCATGTCCACATGAGGCTGCCCCGTGCATCCACATATGCTAACTACAATTCAAGGCTGGCTGATGTCACTTAAAAAGAGAGCTCTCCCTAAATGTCTTTTTTTCCTAAGAAGACACCAATCCACAAGCATAGATATCCAAGCTCCTAAGCCTTATGTAACTAAGAGAACCACACAAATGGTAGTATTTCTCATAAGTTCTACATCCTGCCCCCTCACACCTCTCTCGCTACCCCAACCCATTTTATCTTCTTCCCAGAAAAAAAATGAATAGAAATCAGCCTCAAAGAACCTTCAAAATGGGCGGGAGGGTGGTGTGAAATCATTTCAGCATATTAATGAACAACAAGCACCAACAGCCCTCTCCCAGAGAAGTTTATTTTTATGCCAAATCTGCACAAGGGAAGCATTTCCAACCATACTGCATTATTTGGCCCAAAACCTTTTTTCTACTCCCATATTGCTCTTCCACATGCAACTAAATACACATAAAAGAAAAATAGAGTATGAGAGAAGATGCGGTATTAACCTGTAAGGGTGTGGCAGGGAAGGCCGTAGGCCTGGCCCACTTAGGGAAATTAGCTCCTTCAGAATCCCAGCAGGAGTGACTTGGTCCAACCCCATGCCCTAGGAGGTCTTTAGCATCCTGCCAGAATGGAACACAGAGCTGACCACATAAAGCATGAATTAAAGGCTCTGTCTGAAAATCTTTCATAATGAAGTTTGAAACAATTTCATACAACACCTCATGGAAAGGATGTGGCTCCTGCAGTAAAAAGCAAACCCTCAGCTGTGTCTTGTGATGGTTTGCAATCTCTTCAAACCACTGAGTTTTATTCAGAGAAATGGATTTCATCTTTACTAAGACCCCCGGGTTACAGAGGGAGGCTGATGGTCCAATATGAGAGGGAATAATGATCACATCTCCTGCCAGTAATTCACCACTCTTTTCCTCCACATGATTGCACTTGGTCCTCACTGCAATTCCATCCATGAAGAAGACAGGACCAGGATTATTGTCCTGTTTTGTAAAGGAAGAAACTGGGCTGTGACTCAGGGTTCCAGCCCTGTCACCCTGTGGCACTTGCAAGAAGCTACAGTTGTTATTTTATCACATGAAAACAGAATCCTCTTCCTGCAGGAAGGCAGGAGAGGGGAGAAAGCTGTTCTATCTACAAACAAAAGGAATGTGCACATATATTATAAAAGCTTCTCTTCTTTTTTATCGCATTGAACCCATGGGATATAATTTATAAATTCCTTTACCAAAGATGTAAATGAAAAGTAAATTGATTATGTTCTTGAGAATAACAAGCAACTTCTTTGCCTTTCTGCGTGCCAAGTCCTATTTATTTTCAAAGTAACGTTTGATTGAAAATGAGATTTAAATGCTCCCAATTGTCATAAGAAAAGTCTAACTCCAAATTTCTCAAAGAGTGCTTATGTAAAATAAAAGTTTCTGGACTCCAAACCTATCCCATGAACCAGAAGAGGGGAGAGCAGACTCCTCATATTTCAATAAGCCCTGAAAGGGATGCACAGTAAAGTTTGCCAGCCAGGTATCAGAGGTTATGAACAATTTAGCTGATGTCCACAGAGTTGTGAGGAGTCTCCCAAACTGCCCCCTGAATGGTAAGTGTGCAAATGGAGAGGACTTCTGAGTCCATCTGTCGCGATCCTCTTGGCTTCATTCAGGTTGTGTTTGGACCCAGCTGGTGGAGGTATTTATGGGGTAGGTAACCTTGTAGCTATGTAAGGCCTTGCCTAGCCTGGGACCCAGTGGTCACCCAGACACAAATATTTGCACTAAATAGAATTTACCTATTTAGGGTACTTGACATATTAATTCGAGGAATTGGTAAATAACTGTATGTAAATTTTTATATACAGGCTACTCATTTTTTAAAAATCCTCACCTGAGGATAGATATATTTATTGATTTTAGAGAAGAAGGGGGAAAGAGAATCATTCATCAGTTGCCTCCTGCACACACCCTGACGGGATTGAACCCACAACCTAGGTATGTGCCCTGACTAGGGATCGAACCTCCCCATCTTTTGGAGTACAGGACGATGCTCCAACCAACTGAGCCACCCAACCAGAGTAGGCTACTCATTTTAAGCTAAAGATAAAAATGCTACACTTTACATTTCCCTGGGTGTGGTCCAGAGAACATTTGGGAACAATCTCTCAATTCCTATTAGAATAAGTGATGAAGTTTTCAAATAAAAGGATATTCATTCAAAATAATTCAGTGGCACAATTTAAATGAAATCTTCAACAACTTTACCATAGCCATAAACAGGCTATGTCCATGTGTGCTGTTGGCCATTCTCTCCCCCAGGGAGCTGACCAGCATTCTTTGCCTGGCCTGCCTCTGTTTATTCCAGACATGTCCTCTTGATCTTGACAGGACAGTACCTGTGGGGCACTCCGTGGAGAGCCTGTGCACTGTCACGCATCACATTTTGCAGATTCAGCCCCACAAATCGCTACATCGTCTAAGACTCTGCTGTCTTGAAACACATGTCAGTGTTCTCCTTGCTTCCCCCCTTCCTGTTTTCTTTCATCTGGGTTGCTCTGCTGTGTCCTTGCTCTCATTGGTGTGTCTCCTGTGCTTTCTGGAAAGGCTCTGTTGCTCTCCACTGCTGTCATTGTTGCCACTGCTGTAGATGTTTCTCTCTATCCTGCTGCCTCCACAACTGGGCTTTTCAGTGTTGTTAATAACTGATGCTCAGAGAGCTGTCGCCATGTGGCGGCCCTCATTGGCCAGGCTGTGTGGCCATACCACACAGTGGTTACAGTTGTCAGCTCTGCATCAGACAGCCAGGATTAGAAGCCCATCTCTGATGCTTACAGTCTGACTTTGTGTTCATGGGCTGTTATTGCCTTCTCTGTGACTCAATTTCCTCACTTATAAAATGGGAATAATAATACTTCTCTTAGAGGGCTGATGGGAGGATTAAATAAAAATCTGAACACTTCTTAGCATCTTCTCTCTCTTCCTCTCCATTTTGAGGCAACCCCGTTAACTGACTCTAAAAGTAGCTGCAGGCCCTGGGGATGCAGGTCAGGGAGAGTTCTTATCCAGTGATATGTGCCTGGCATTCCCTGACAGTATCAAGGAGCTCATCCCAAAGGTTACCATGAGCCTAAACTGCAAAAGGTCTACTGACCACTCCTCTTTGAGTTCCTTCTCACTCACTTCTCATGGCTTAAATCTCCCCTCAAAGCTCTTCTTTCTCCTGCCCCTCCAGAATTTTCCGACTTACCGTGCCATCCGTTCATTTCATCAGGATTCCCCGGCTTCCTAACTGTATATCATCCTACCCAATTTATACATTTTAAAACCCTCCTTTAAATAATAGGAAAATTATTCCCTCATAATTGTAACCACCAAAATTCTTTAATTAAAAATGCTATACTATTAGACCCTCCATGTAAAGAATTAGCCACTTATTGTTCTGGAATCCCAGGAAATTCTTTTTCTTTAATATCTTGAAAGTTATACTTTTTAAAAAAGTATACTTTATTGATTATGCTATTACAGTTGTCCCAATTTTTTCTCTTTATCCTCCTCTACCCTGCACACCCTCCATCCCCTTGCATTCCCCCCTGGCCTTAGTTCATGTCCGTGGGTCGTACATATAAGGTCTTTGGCTTCTACATTTCCCATACTGTTCTTAACCTCCCCCTGTCTACTTTGTACCTACCATTTATGCTTCTTATTCCCTGTACATTTTCCCCAAATCTCTCCTCCCCACTGATAAACCTCTATGTGCTCTCCATTTCTGAGATTCTGTTCCTGTTCTAGTTGTTTACTTAGTTTTTGTTTTTGTTTTTAGGTTCAGTTGTTGATAGTTGTGAGTTTGTTGTCATTTTACTGTTCATAGTTTTTGATCTTCTTCTTTTTCTTAGATAAGTCCCTTTAACATTTCATATAATAAGGGCTTGGTGATGATGAACTCCTTGAACTTGGCCCTCATTTGGGAAGCACTTCATTTGCCCTTCCATTCTAAATAATAGCTTTGCTAGATAGAGTAATCTTGGGTGTAGGTCCTTGCCTTTCATGACTTTGAATACTTCTTGCCAGCCCCTTCTTGCCTGTAAGGTTTCTTTTGAGAAGTCAGCTGATAGTTTTATTGTCACTCTTTTGTGTGTAACTCTCTCCTTTCCTCTTGCTGCTTTTAACATTTCTTATCTTTAACCTTGGCTAATGTAATTATGATGTTCCTTGGTGTGTGTTTTTTTGGGTCCAATTTCTTTGGGAATCTCTGAGCTTCCTGGACTTCCTGGAATTCTATTTCCTTCACCAGATTGGGGAAGTTTTCCTTCATTATTTGTTTTAATAAGTTTTCAATTTCTTTCTCTTCCTCTTCTCCTTCTGGCACCCCTATGATTCAGATGTTGGAATGTTTAAAGTTGTCCCAGAGGTTCCTGAACCTCTCCTCAGTTTTCTGAATGCTTGTTTCTTCATCCTGTTTCAGTTGGATGTTTATTTCTTACTTTTGTTCCAAATTGTTGACTTGAGTCCCAGTTTCCTTCCCTTCACTATTGGTTCCCTGTATATTTTTCTTTATTTCATTTTGTATAGCCTTCATTTCTTGCTTGATTTTGCAACCAAGCTCAATCATTTCTGTGAGCATCCTGATTACCAGTGTTTCAAACTCTGCATCTGATAGTTTTTCTATCTCCTCTTTGCTTATTTTTCTGGAGTTTTGATCTGTTTCTTCATTTGGGCCACGTTTCTTTGTTTCAGTGCACCTGTTACATTGTAAGAGGTAGAGCCTTAGATATTCACCAAGGTGGAGCAAACCTCTTCCCTGCATTATGTTGCTATCTGTGGGGGAAGGGTCAGAGAGGGAACAATGCTGCTTGCTCGGTTCTCACCCCACTTCTCATCACTTCCTTTGCTTCCCACAAGCAGATTGTGCTCTCTCAGGTGCTGATTCCTAGGTGGGTGGGTTTATGTATGTTCTAGGACCCCATGGGCCTCTCCACGGACTCTCTGGTGAGGCTGGGAGTTCCTCCCACTATTGTAACCCCCACAAGTTTTTACAGCCAGAGGTTTTGAGTTTTTAGTTTCCCATGCTGAAACTCTGGGTTTTGTGGTCTATCTCTTTCTCCAGTTGCTCCTCCTGCCTTATCCACCATGTGAATGTGGGACCCCCAATTCAGCCAGTCCCCACCTTACCTGGGCAGTCCTCTACCTTGCTGCGCATTCTCTCTGCCCCCGCTGCCTATATCCACCCCTCCTACCAGTCTGAATGAATGTCTCTTCGACTCCTTTGTTTTCAGACTTCCATGTAGTTTGATTTTCTGGCAGTTCTAGTTTTTTGTTTTTAAATTCATTATTATCCTTCTTTTGATTGTGTGAGGAAGCAGGGCATTTCTACCTATACCTCCATCTTGGCCAGAACCCCTCCCTCTAGAAACCCAGAAAATTCTAAGTTCAAAACTACAAACACACACTCACTTTTGCAGAATAGACATGGTGAAATCTTCATGTCATCTTTTTCAATTCCAAATGCCAAGCGGGTTAGTGACTGAGACTTGTTGGAAATTTGCAGCTGCTAATCACTCCAATCATTCTCTCAATTTTAACCAATAACTGGGAGGATGACAGGAAACCTGATGAAAGACATGAAGCTCTATTTCTGGCCAGAGAGTTCCCAGTAACTTCAAAATACCAGCTTTTGGAATATGTTGACAGACACATTATAACTTTGGCCTGAGTTCAAACAGAGGCTTCTGCCTCGCTTTTCCTAAACTGTAACCTTGAGAACTATCTATGGAAAAAGATGGTTCTATAGAGAATTCATTTATTCATTTAAGAAGTACTTGTTGAGCACCTATTATATGTCATGTACTATTCTAGGTACCAGGGACACAGCAGTGAACAAAACAGAAAAAAGCCCCCTGTCCTTATGAAATAAAGTAAATTATATAGCTTTCAAGATGGTGATAAGAGCTATGGAGGAAAATGAAGCAAAGCTAAGAGAGATGAGTAATGAGGGGTAGAGTTCAGGGAAGGCTTGCACAAGAATGTGACATTTGAACAAAGACATGAAGGAAGTGAGGATGTTAATTATACACATATCTAGAGGGAAAGTGAGGTAGGCACAGGAAATAGCAAATGCAAAGGTCCTGAGGTGAGAACATACCCAGAGTGCTCAACGAACTGCAAGAGGCTAGCATGGCCACCATGAAGTGAGTACATATATCTGTGCATGAGAGAGAGTAAGAGATGAAAATAAAAGTGGAGGGTCAATTCCTGTGAGCCTTTCAGGCCTTGGCAGAACCTGTACTTTTCCTGAGTGAAAAGTGGGGTCATTGGCAGGTTTTGAGCAAAGAAGTGACATGAATTGACTTTTATGCTAAACCAATTACCATGGCCACCATGTTGGCTATAGAGAGTGAGGATGAAGGCACACAGATCAGATAGAAGGCTATAAAATAATCCAGACCAGGGGTGAGCTTGGCTAGATTCAGGGTAGCAGCACTGGGATTGGAAGAAGGGGCTAAGTTCTGCTATATTATCCTAAAGGTTAAGCCATAAGAATTCCATTGGAAAGTGAGGTGTCCAGAGAGAGGCTGTGGTCCTGAGCAACTAGACAGATGAGCTCAGCTTCATTGAGCTGGAGAGGAGTTTGGGAGAAAGACCAGGAGCTCAGTGTTCGGTACAATAGTGTAGATGTCTATTAGATATCCACATGGAGGAGTCAAGAAAACCATTAGATATTAAGATGTGCAATTCAAAGGGTGACATCCAGGATGGAGGTAGAAATGTAGGACCCATGAGCATATTCATAGTATTTGAGAGTAGATGGCATCACTGGGGGAGAGGGTGTAGATAAAGAAGAGAAGAGGTCCAAAAATGGAACACCAGGATGTTCCAACATTAAAGGACAGGAGGAAGAGGAGGAAGCCCCAAACAAGGCTGACAAACAGCAGCCAAGGAGGAAGGAAGAAATGAAATGACCTAGAGCCAAGTGAGGAAAACATTTCAAAGAGAATAGAGTGTCAAATTTTGCTGAAAGTAGATGGATGGGATAAAATGAAGACTTTGACTTGATCATTGGATTCAGTAATGTGGAAGTCGCTGAGGACCTTGACAAGTTTCAGTGGGGCAGTAGCCTGACTGGAGGGGCAGCAAGGCAGAACTGAAGGAGAGAGACCCTCAGTATTTAATGTGTGGTCCTTGAACCAACACCATCTGCATAGTCTGGGATCTTACTAGAAATGCAGATTCTTGGGCTCTACCCCAGACCTACTGAATCAGAAGCTGCATTTTTAAGATGCCCAGGTGACTTTTAAGATGCCTATGTGCACTAAAATTTGAGCAACTCTGGTAGAGATCCCCTGATAGTGAAAAGAGAGAGGTAGAGTGGGAGGTGTCAAGAGATTTTTTTTGTTTTTGTTTGTGTAAAAGATGAGAAAAATAACAATATATTTATAGACGGAGGCTTACCCAACCTGTGGACAGCCTGCTTGACAACTCTGTCCCCTGCCAGACAAAGACAGAGACCAGAGCCAGGTTCAAAAATGCTTTTTTAACATCATGGCACTACTCCGAGCAAGTGGGTGTCAGCCTTCCCACTGGAGTCAGATAGATTGCTCCTCCCCTCTCTAGCCCAAGGAAAAGCATCAGAAACCACCTTTCTCAGAGCTCAGTCCTGCCAAGAACATTGAAGCTCAGCTTAGTAGTTTTTATTCCCTTTTATTCCAGGTTTGGAGGGTGGCCGAGCCTTCTTCAATGCAGTAAAAGAAGGAGATACTGTAATATTTGCAAGTGATGATGAGCAAGATCGCATCCTGTGGGTCCAAGCCATGTATCGGGCCACCGGGCAGTCACACAAGCCTGTGCCCCCAACCCAAGTTCAGAAACTCAACGCCAAGGGAGGGAATGTGCCTCAGCTGGATGCCCCCATCTCCCAATTTTGTAAGTAAATATGCCCTTTGTTCAAAATAGTTCTGTAGAGTACATCTTCCAAAGGTGAATTAGAAAAATCTAGATGCTTTAATATTAAATATTCATAAAATCATGTTTGCTGAAAAAAAGAATGAATTCAGGGGAAAATTTGGGACAAACATGTTAGGTGAAAATAATTTTAAAGTGCAATACTTGACACTTTAATGACTAAACAAAGAGAAGTATATTTTAGGTGGATTTTTATCTCTTTGTGAGAGTTTGGGATTCACAACCAAACATGTATTTGTTTGAGTCCTTCAGAAATAGTAGATTATGTATGTCCTTCCTTCATTTCTTCCTATTAAAATAGGACTTGGTTTAACAAAACTT